>JAADWY010000052.1:0-86504 GCA_023336355.1 Pythium dissotocum | reverse complement strand
CACATGATCGACCCACGAGCTGTGCGGGCGAACGCTCTTGTACTGCGGCGTGACGATGCGAGGGTATCGCGGCAGTGTCTTGTACCAGTACGGGAGGCGGGTATTCGCATCATCGCCAGGCAGACACACGCGCGTGTTGGTGCAGTAGACGAGGCCGTCGCCGATGAAGCGCAGCAGCAGCGGCTTGGCGACAGTGGGGACGCCGCGCTGGAAGGACGCGACGAGCGAGAGCAGCGGCGGCTGCGTCAGCACAGCGTGCGCAGCAGTGGCGTGGAGGATCGGAGCCATGCAGTGTGAGTGATCTTGATGGGATCGTGTCCCAATCGCGGACCAGCACTTACTTCAAGTGAGGACCATCACTGCGGGGTGAAAAATAATATAATCCAATCGAAACGAATCCAATAAGCAAGAGGAAGACACAGAAGCGCAAAATAATAAACTAATACTTAGGATCTGCACCGTTTTGGGCTTCATCTCTGTCTCTCTCGCACGACACGCTCAGCTCCCACGGAGCTCTGTGCTGGGCGGTTCATACGGCGACGCACACAAGTCACTGCCACTCGGCGCTTGCTGCGATCTGGTCACTACTAATACTACCTGACAAGTGGGACCCGTCACCCTTCCATCGAAGCCCTCGACCCAAGCCACCTTCGCCTTTCGACACGGGAGGACGCACACACGACACGGCACGAAGACTCAAGTCACCGCAGGAGGAAGAAGAGGGCGAGCCGAGGCGAGGCTGGTCGAAGACAACGACGGGGGTGAACGGGTAAGCGAGGAAGAGCTTAGAACGCGACTTCCTTCAGTGCGGCGGCAGCAGCAAAGCCGTCGTCCTGCTCTTGGTCCTTGCGCAGCATCATCTTGAAGTACGCCAGGTCTTCCGTGTACGAGTGAGAGGTCATGTACTGTGTCACCGTCTTGCCCAGCACCATGAGCACCTCCACCGCCTTGTGGTCGATCGTGTCGCGAGGGTGGCGGTCGGCTACACACAGATCGCCGATCACTTCGCCGCCCATAATCAGCGGGATTCCCACGAAAAACTGGAGCTTGGCAGCCGTTCGCTTCTCTCCCGCGATACGCTTATCCGCCGACACGTCGAGAACGATACATGGCTTCCCTCGACTGGCGATACGTCGGAACGTAGGCAGCGAGCGCGGCAAATCGGGCTTGGGCTGGCCGTCGAAGAAGTTCACGAGCTCAAAGTCGTCGGTTCGGATGCCAGCCATCGCGCAGTTGAGTGTCTGCATTGCCAGCATGCAGATCTCTTCAAAGTCTTCGTTGAAAAAGTGCGTGCGCTTCATGCTGGCGGTCGGCTGCAGCTTGCCACGACTGCTGGGCTGGTGCTGCAGCGATGGCTGGCTTGACGCGGCCGGGTTGATGTCCAACTCACTGAACGACGAGCCCGATCCCTTCGAGTACAACGATGTGATACTGGACGAGTAGCCACCAACTGACGTCTGCTGCTTGTACGACGGCGGACCACTCTGCAAAGCTCCAACGGGGTCGACTTCTTCGCCCGACCGCCGCGACTCCTCGGAACTCGTGGACACACCGGACGAATTGGACACGACGCTGAGCGTGATGTTCTTGAAGTTGGGCATGGACGCGTACGGCGCCTGCATCTGGTTGTTGTTGCCGTTGAGGCTGTTGCTGTTCTGGCTCACGAGCGTGCGGCTGCTGATGGACGACGCGATCGAGATCCCAGGCGCCGGCGCAGCCGTCGACGGCGAGGCCTCGGTCGTGCTCGACTTGCCCAGACACGCCTTGCAAACGCGCACCTTGTTGGCCGACGCGTCCTGGTCGTTCACGACCTTAAACACCGTGCAGCTGCTGCACACGACCTCGCCGCACACGCGGCAGTGGTGCTTGCGCTTGAGCATGTTGAAGGTCTGGACACACAGCGAGCAGTTGGTGCGCTCGTTGTCCGAGACCCACTCGCGCTTGCTCGCGAGGCTCGCCGGTTGGAACAGCAAGTGCTGCACGGCCTGCTGGAGCCCGTCCAGATCGTGGGCCAGACGCAGCGACAGCGACTTGACGCCCGAGCTCACGCTGTTGGCACTGCGCGCCTTGCGCATGGAGAACGTCAGCACGACGTTCAAGATGCCTTCGTCGCCGGTCTGGCAGACCACAATCGAACTCGGCTCGAACACCGACAGGCTGAACGCGTCGGGCTTGGCGCGGATCGCGTAGCGCGCGCCAATGCCGTCGTACGACTCGAACTTGCACACGCCGAACGTGCCGAACTGGCGGTGGTTACGCACGACCGTGCAGTACTCGCGCACGCAGAACTCCTTGCCGCGGCCGAGCGTCTTCTTGCCGTTCGAGAACGCGACCCACTTGAGCGCGAGCGACTCGGCGTCGCGGTTCGGCTTGCTGTGGGAGTGGAGCACTTCGCTGTCCAGGAACACCTTGCCGTGGAGAAGCTTGGTGAACTGGCGGAAGCTCGCGTTGTCGGGCGAGCGGATGCAGTCCATGACGTTGCCCACGGTGCCCGTGACGCGCGTCACGGCGCGCACCGAGTACGACAGCTTCTCGTTGTTCTTGCAGTGCAAGTACACGTTGGTGTTGCCGCGCTTAGCCTCGAGCGACCAGACGCTCAGATCCAGCGCGTCGCGCACGATGTCGTCCACGTCGCCGCGCTCGGCCTGGTACCACACATCCAGGTCCACGTCGGTGGGCCATCCGGCCGTCATGGAGCCGTCCGACGACCGCGAGTCAAAGTCCATACTCATCGTGAAGTCACTACGGAGGAAGGAAAATCAAAGGATAATTGCGGCGTCAGTACGGGTCGCCTCTCTATAAAAACCTCAAGCGCGGCATCGCCAGTGAGTGCTCTTCCACATAGCGGTGGCGTTATGGTGGCCACGCGCATGCACTGGCCATTGCCACCGACGACTGCGAAGAAGCTGTCGGCATATTCACTCACCTTTGCGTCCGTGTTTCCCTGTGGGGAAAGCAACTGTGGGGGCGTGTGGAGCATCTGCTCTTTCTCCGGACGCTGGACTCTGGACGCGGTGATTTCCAGTCCGGACTCGAGTCTGGACGACAACGAGGGAAGAGAGAAGGCTTTCTGCAGCCGTAGGTACTGGAATAGGACTTGATCGGTCCACCACCACGAGCGGACGGGTTAGGGTAGTGGGTGGACTCTCTCCATCGAAGCATGGGTGTTACATACGCTGTTGTTGGAGCGGAAGCTAACGCACGTGACCTGACTTGGGCAGACGATCTGACTGACACTGCTCGCACAATCAAACGAGGAGGACTGTTACTCCTAACCCCTCCGCTGGTTGCCCATCTTTGACACTTTTGTTGCCTGCTGGTTCACGGACTGGTATTAGTTCAGGGTTAGGTATTTGTGACCGCCTCAAGTCAAAGTGTCGGAACATTTTAGCTCAATGCCCCACCAATCAGCGGGATGGATGAGCGGAGATGAACTTTGAGGGCGTCCACCACTATGCTGCCAACGGACGATTCGCGCGCCGTTCCGCTCGCGATGCCGGCATGTGCTCGCGTCGCTCATCAGTCGAGGGCAGGCTGCCCTCACAGCTTGGCAGCTCCGCGTCCAGGAGAGTCTGCGTTCTTCAGGCTGACAACAAGCCTCTTTCACCCAGCAACTACTTCCGCTGCTGTGCCTCTGTAAACGCAGTAACCATTCTTGACCAAAAAAGTGTACCGACATCGAATGGATGAAGGAATCTCTTTCTGTACGGACTTGAGAGTCGTGTGCTGGTCCACTGCTCGGGCACGGATCTCTGATTCCAGTCAACGATGTGCTGACTGGGACGAGAGGCGATTCAAACGAATATACTGATATAGCAGCGACGGTTTTAGTGGGAGCATTCTCGCCCACTTCAACAAAACGGTTGCTGAGCTCTCTGGCGATGAGGCATTCGATGCATTCATGGAAAATGGACGCTAAATACCGTACTGTACGCGAGTTCCCCATCGTCTGATAGACGCACTCAGCTTCAACCCAGAGCACTCCACCGACGCCGTTCTTCTACACTGCGTGGATACCGTTCCATTGTCCTGTGCTAGTACAACTGTGACAGTGTGGGCAATGAGCCAAACTAGACACTTCCGACCACTTGCCTGCTTGTGTTGGAAGTCGACCCTTCAGCCAACGCGATTCGTCTGCCTCTACTGCCCTTCTTTCCGCCGTTTTCTTTCGCATACCGATACCAGAGCCCTCCCCAACCATGGGATTTCTAAGCCATCCCCACGCACGTGCGGCAATGCGCCAGTGCAGACAGACTTCTCCATGCCATGCGCAGCATGTATGTCTGTATGTCTGTCTCGCGTATCCCGAGTCATCCACCGACGACACCACAGTGACGCCATGGACGCATGGGGTGGACGAACAAACCTTGTGGGTGCTTCCTTGTGGGTTATAGTACTCCCGTGGGTGTTCACACGTCGCAGATGATCTTGAAACGCCGCTGACATAGATCGTAGTACTGCAGTCAAGCGGCTAAGTACGAATTGTGTTTCCACATTCGCTTCGTTCTTCAACTGGCAGTGATGGATACGATACGATTCCGACGATCTGTTGCAGGTGCGTCTTCCGCCGTTCCCTCTCCGCGTCAAGAC
This sequence comes from Pythium dissotocum, assembly GCA_023336355.1. Lineage (NCBI taxonomy): Eukaryota > Oomycota > Peronosporomycetes > Pythiales > Pythiaceae > Pythium > Pythium dissotocum. The sequence continues at coordinate 81,914 of JAADWY010000052.1, read as the reverse complement.
CAGCCCAAGCCTCTGTTGCTTGCCTCACGAGGAGCTCAGAACAAAACGCATCCCGCTACGCACGCCGCACCTCTCGCACTGTGGATCATTGAGCAACCAGCAGCGAAAAGCGTCAACTCAACCCTCCCCTTCGTCCGTCCAGCATCATGACTGTCATGACCATGGCCAAGGGCCGCACCCGCTCGCTGATGCGCAGCCCTGCCGCTGTGCTGCACCGCTCGCTTGCCTCTGCTGCGCCTGCGACGCCGACGCCGCCGTTCCCGCATGAATACGCATCGGCCAACATCGTCACGGAGGCCATTCCGGGTCCCAAGTCCAAGGCGCTGATCGCGCGGCTCGGCGCCATCCAGCAGAGCTCGACCGTCAACTTCTTCGCCGACTACGACGCCAGCCGCGGCAACTACCTCGTGGATGTGGACGGCAACCGTTTTCTGGACATTTACGGCCAGATCGCGTCTCTGCCGATTGGCTACAACCATCCAGCGATCCTCGATGCCATGACCGACAAGAAGAACGTGTCCATCTTGGCTCAGCGTCCGTGCCTCGGCATCTTCCCTCCTGCTGACTGGGTTGACCGCATTGAGAGCACACTGACGAGAGTGAAGCCTGCTGGTCTAGAAGATATCAACACGCTCATGTGTGGCTCGTGCTCGAACGAGAACGCCTACAAGGCTGTGTTCATTTGGTACCAGACCAAGCTTCGTGGCGGTGCGCCTCCATCCACGTTCGATCTGGAGAGCTCCATGTCGCACAGCCTGCCAGGCACACCGAACCTGAGCATTCTGTCGTTCCAGGGCGGCTTCCACGGTCGTTTGCTGGGTTGTTTATCGACGACCCACTCGAAGGCGATCCACAAGGTGGATATCCCAGCATTCGACTGGCCTGTGGCGTCGTTTCCTCGACTCCAGTACCCACTGGAAGTCCACCAGGCCGCGAATGAAGCTGAAGAAGCGCGTTGTCTTGACGAAGTTGAGCGCTTGCTGAAGAACAACAAGGCCGATGGTTCCACCAAGACCCAGATCGCCGGTATGGTCGTGGAGCCGATCCAGGCTGAAGGCGGTGACAACCACGCCAGCCCGGCATTCTTCCGCTCGTTGCGTGCACTTGCTGCTGAGCACGGCGTCGCCTTCATCGTGGATGAAGTGCAAACTGGTGGTGGAAGCACGGGCAAGTTCTGGGCCCATGAACACTGGGAGCTGGAGAACCCACCGGATATCGTGACCTTTTCCAAGAAGCTCCAGACGGGTGGCTACTTTGCCAAGGAAGAGTTCCGTCTCTCGGAGGGCTTCCGCATTTTCAACACGTGGATGGGCGATCCGTCCAAGATGATCACGCTGCAGGCGTTCCTGGACGTGGTGGAGAGCGATGGGCTCTTGGAGAACACTCAGATCTCGGGCGACTACCTGCGTGGCGGTCTGCAGGATCTGTCGAAGAAGTTCCCGTCGTTGATCAGCAACGTCCGTGGCCAGGGCACCTACTTGGCCATGAACTTGCCTTCGGAGGCGACGCGTAACGAGTTCCTCGGTATCCTCAAGAAGCTTGGCGTCGCAGCCGGTGGGTGTGGCAGTGAGGCCGTTCGCTTCCGCCCAGCCCTGATCTTCCAGCCTCGTCACGCGGACGAGTGTCTCGCCAAGATCGAGGAGACGTGTGAGCTCTTGCTAGCGAAGAACTAAGCGTGGTGTGGTGGTAATCCCCACGAATGTCAACACAATAATGAGAACCAAAATGGTGTGGATGGATATTCTATTGGGTGGGGTACATGCAGCTCGAAGGTGGTTTACTTCTTGGACTTGATCAGTTTGTACGACTCCAAACGCGACGAAGACAAACCCGTCGCGGCAAACTCGTTGGTCTCCTTCTTCTTCTTGCCACCGCGGCGGCTCTTCTTCTTTGCCGGTTGAGACGTCTCCTTCTTGCTCTCCTTCACTTCATCCTGCTCCTCGACGACCTCCTCTCCCGCATCCGCGGCCACCTCATTGTCCTCCGTCGCTTCCGCATCCACTGGCTCGGATGCAGGCACCGGTTCGCTCGCGGCCGCCTGCTTGTTCTTCTTGTTACGCTTACGCTTCTTCGTTGGCGCTTCAGACACAGGTTCCGCATCTTCGTTCGCCTCCGCTTCATCCTCCGCCTGCTGCTTCTTCTTCTTCTTGAGGGCCTCTTCAGCCTGCTTCTCTTCCAGAGTCTTCTTGAAGCTCTTGATCTTGCGGCGGTTGATCGTGTACTCTTCTTCCATGTATGGCGCGAGACGCTTGAGTGACACGAGACCCTTCAGGTCCTTGTCGTCAGCCGCTATGATCTCTTCGGCAGTCAGACCGAAGTCATTCTTGCGCACTTCGCGGTACTTGAAACGGCACTTGAGGTCACCGATCAAATCCTCATAGTCCAAGCTGTAAAGCTCGTCCAGGAACTTCTGCTTGGCGGCCTTGACTTCAGCCGGCGTCATCTTCTTGATCTTTTCGCCATCTTCGGCCAGATCCTCCTCCTCCTCCTCTTCATCTTCCTCCATGTCCTGGTCTTCTCCTTCAGCTTCCTGCTCGTCCTCCTCCTCTTCGTCTTCCTCCTCCTCAACCTCCATCTTCTCCTCCTCGACAGCATCCTCGTCTTCATCATCTTCGTCGACGGGCAGGCCAGCAAAGAGCTCCTTGTCTTCTTCGTCGTCCCACGTTGGCTTCTCCATCTCTTTTTCGTCCTCGTTGTAGTACTGGTCGTCGAAGATCTGCTGCATGCGCTTGTCGTACTCTTCTGGGTCGAAGTCACCTTCCAGATCCTTCGACAGCACTTCCTGAAGGCGATCTTCCTCCGACACCTTGCCCACCAGCTTCGCAATCTTCTGCAGCTTGCTCTGGATCTCCGCCTGCTTCAGATTCTTCAAGCGACGCAACTCTTCCTCCTTCTTCAAGCGCTCGAGAGCCTTGCGCTCCTTGCGTTCTTCACGCTTGCGCTTTCGTGAGTCGTCCTTGCGACGCATGCTGTCGTCAATGTTACGCGAGTAGGTTTGAATCAGGCCGCTGCCTTCTTCCTCGTAACGGAAGTTGTACGCATGCTCGAACTCCTCCATCTTCTCAAGTTCCTCAGCATCTTCCTCGTCCTCGGCAACAATATCGTCGTAGCGAGGGATCTCCGTCTTCTTTTCCTTCCAGCCACCCGCCAAGTAGTTTTCCAGGAACGCCTCCGGGTCGATATCGTCCTTCTTCAACTTGGAGCCGTACTTGGACTTGAACTTCTCGTACTCGGCGTCATCTTCCTGCGTTTCTGCCTCGGTCTTCGCACGCACGGAAAACAAACCGCCTTCCAAGTCGCTCTCCTCATCGTCGCCGTTCTTCTCGTTGTCCTCTTCGTCACCGGACTCCTCGGCCTTCTTCAGCGACTTGAGGAAGTCCTGCTTGAGCTGAGCCTGCTCCTCGCCGTAGGTTATGACGCGAGACTTGGCGTCATCTTCCTCATCGTCGTCACTGCCGACGTCACCAGCGATGACCTGCTGGCGCACGAGATCCTTGTAGTAGAGCGGAGCGTCCTTCTTCTTTCCCTTTTGCTTCTTCAGCTTGGCCTCCGATTCTGAGTCACTGCCTTCCGAGTCATCGTCATCGCCTTCCTTTGGCAGGAAAAACGCCACCGACTTGTCGTAAATGATCGGGTCCTTGTTGCGGATCAGGCGCAGCGTCTTCTTGATATCGTTGTCCAGCTCCGCCGTGAGCTCCTCGGCGTCCTCGTCCTCCGTCTCGGAATCCGACTCATCTTCGTCGTCCTCCAGGTACGCGCGCTGGCGCTCCAACTGCGTGAGCTCCTCCTTGCGCTTGCGGTCGATGTACTGCTTCGCAAACTTCTCGTTCACCTTGAGCTCCGTGATTGTCTCCTGTTCGTCGTCATCTGACTCGCTCTCCAACGCGATCTTCTTCTGCGGCTTCGCCTTCACAGACTCCTTCTGCGTCTTCACCGTCGCTTCAGCCGCCTTCACCTGCTGTGCGCCCTTGGACACCGTCTTCTTGCCGCCCGCCATGAAGACCGTGGATGTGGGATTATTAGATCAGCAACACCGCTTCGAACCCGATTTCGTCCGCCAACCAATGCGCTTCTCAAGTCGCAGGGTTATGAGTGTAGTGTAGCGTTCCTCTTAAGTACGATTTAGTAAGTTTGTAGATGCATGCAAACCTAATTTGCTAATTTCAAGTGGTCCACCTCAAGCTGTGAAGAACATCAGCTGGGCGAAGAAAACGGGTGCGACGAGCCAGAAAGAACAACACACGATCCGACCGACTGCCCTTTCAGTCGGTGGGCACGCAGCTGTCACATTCCCACCACCCCATGCTGGTCAATGCTCTGGTGAAGCTTCTCCACCAGTCATTTTGGCTCGTTTGGATCCGATGCGTTTCGAACACCCCCGCTGGGTTCTCAAAAATCGGATCTGGTTGACAGGACATGTCTACCGTCCACCAACTCGGTTGTCCTAATGTTTCGTGGCGTTGTTTTTCGATGTCGTGAATCGCTTGGAAGCGTTTTGTCGGCCTTCTGAAAGTCTGATTAGAAGCGCGAAAGGCAAGAAACACAGAGTTCTCGATCCATTTTCAAGGCGAGAAAGACTGCTTTCAAGACACACGATTACGTGAACCTGCGAACACAAAAGTGGGTGGTTATGATAACCTAGGTGTAGGGGATTTCTGTTTGAGAATTGTGAAAAACCTCACAGAACAATTTTGAGTGACATCTCCGAACTCTCATTGACGAAGTTGAAGCCCCTTTGATAGTGACATGGGTTAACGCTTGAGGTTTTCATCATTGTTCTTCGTCCACAGGGTTATCCGCGCGTAACCACTCTATCTGTTCTCTCATGTGGCACTGGTGTGGCACTGTCGGTGGCCATGGCGGCGCTTGTCGCTGCTTGGCTACGGCGTGTGGGCTGGTGGGCGGGCGGGCGGGTATCGTTGTGCGGGCATGGCCGCCCCTGCTCTCGCGCGCACAACTCGCAAGTGCTCGCTCTGCCTGGCTGCTGTCGCTCTGCCCTCATCCGCTGCGACCGCTTCTCACCCTGCGGCGCTGCTTTCGCTGGTTGCGTTGCGCCATCCGCCACTCAGAATCCGCTCAAAGCCCCAGCCACATCCGCTAGGTCTTCTTCCGGAACTCGCTCGTGGAAGGCGCGTATTGACCACCCTTCGCTCGTCCATCACCACTGCCTCCAGATTCCTGCTCGTTGGTGTCGTCCTACGGTCCCCGGTCGCGAGCAGAGTGGTTCTGGAGACTTCTGTGGCCAATTCGCCATAGGGAACGGTGCAAGTACGCCACAGCCGTCGCATTGGCGTCTCTTCGGGTATCCTGCTGACCAGTCCAGCCTCCACCACCACACGTAACCAGAACGACGCCTCAACTGAAGGCGTCTCACAGTACTTGCTAGCTTCAGCTTACTGATCTCCATGGAAGCCAAGGACAGTGAGGAACGTGGTCGCGCGATCGTGCAGACGCTTGCGCTCGTCATCGAGTCGATGGTGCAGCCAAGCGAATCCGTGCCGCCAGCTCACATGACCCGCACGAAGTTTGAAGCCTTTCGAGCACCGGGAATCTCAGTTCGAGACTATCTCATGCGTATCAACAAGTACGCGTCCTGTAGTCCGGAGTGTTTCGTGCTGGCGCTTGTGTACATCGACCGACTCCACCAGGCACAGGGTCTCATCCTGACCGATCTGAACGTGCACCGTGTCTTGATTACGAGTGTCGTGCTTGCCGCCAAGTTCTTTGATGATCACTACTTCAACAATGCCTACTATGCCAAGGTTGGCGGTGTGCCGTGTGGTGAGATGAACGAGCTCGAGGTGGAATTTCTGCTGCTCGTCAACTTCACGCTCCACGTCTCGACCGACACGTACGTGCGCTACTACTCGGAGCTGGCGAACCACTACATCGCCAACTCTCTGCCAGGGTCACACCCAAGGTTTCGTCTCGCCGTGGTCATGGATCCCGAGCAGGTCGGCCAGCTCATCTATGTGGAGGATGTCGAGGAAGAGGAGGAGCCACAGGCACGGTTATCGTACGATGAACAGGAATATCAACGGCAACTTCAGGAGCAGCAACAGCGACAGTACGAGGAGCAGCTTCGCCAACAGCAAGTGCATGCACAGAATGTGTACGCGTACCTGCAACCTGCAGCTGCCGAGACGTACCAGCAACCCGCCGTGGCCGCTGCGTACCAGCAGCCAACAGCGACCGCCCAATACGAGCAGCCTGCAGCGACCCCCGCGTACCAACAGCCTGTGGCTACTACCCAGTACCAGCAGCCTGCGGCGGCCGTCAACCCGAACGCTACGCACTATCCGGATCACCAATCGCAGCAAGGTATTTACCACTACCACCAACCTCCACAGCACGCTCAAGTGTACAACCCGTACAACCACCAGAGCTCAATAGATCACGGTGGGGAGGCACACTACACAGCAGCAACAACAGCACCTCTGGGTATGCATGCCAAGCACACACACTCCGGAGCCTCTTCGTCGTCGGCATCAAATGGAATCGTGTACGCGAGTACGACACGAAAATCCGGACAGAAGCGTCGGCAATCGGTGGCGCTTGGTGTGAATGCATAGTGGTTTGCGGTGCGTCTTCTGCAAGTCGGTGCTGCGGATGCAACGAGTGCAGATAGTGTTTCAATAGCGATAGTCATTATACTTCCGTCGCGGCGCGAGCAGCTCACTCTCGGCGGAATATCAAACTGTAAAAATGATGATGGGAAAAGAGCTTTCACCTCATGACACACACATACTCTTTGAACGTGTTTTCTATTGCATGGTCCCTATTTGCGAGTGGTGCGGGCTGTCGACACAACTCACTTGCGTCTCCAGAACGTGCCATCCGAGACTCCCCACTGGTACTTGCGCTCGTGTTCGCGGATCATAAATGAGTAATCTTGGCGCTTGACCAATTCGAAGTCAGCCGACAGCAGCTTCTCCACGACGTTGAAGCTACTGACAGGCTTGCCATCAGCGCCGACGACGCCGCCGATCCACTTCTCCTTCGCAGTGTACTCTTCCAACCAAGAGTACGGGCTGATGAGAGCGAAGATACCGCCCTTGTTGACGAATCCACCGATCTCCATGAGGAACTTCTGTGGCTCTGGCAAACGGCAGAGCAAGTTGGAGGCGAACACAGCATCGAACTTGCCTGTGGTGAAGAGAAATGCGTGAGGTGAGCAATATTGTGGCACGTTTTCATGAGAGAGGTCGTATCGTATCACGTACCAAGGGAAGGGGACAGGTTGCAGGCATCTCCCTGCTCAAAGGACGTGAGCTCAGGACGCGCTCCTTCAGGCAGCTTCGCCATGCGCTTTTGCATCACATCACCCTGGATCTGGGTCTCGTATTCGAGCTGTTTCAGCTCCTTCATCTGCGCGGCCGCGTCCGCAAAGTGGTGCGAGAAGTCGATACCGACAGACTAATCCATACAAATAACCATGAGCACTTGATACACAGCTAACTATCCGTTGTCGCAACGATGCTCTTACCTCATCAAAGTGCTTGCTCAGCTCGAACGTAGCACGGCCGACAGCGCAGCCAATGTCCAGCGCTCGGCGACGCTGGCCTGCAGGGACGAGATCCGCGCACTGGTCCACCGTTCGAGGCAGAAAAGCAAGCGCATCCGCCGGCGCAAAGGCAAAGGGAACGACCTCCTTAGGATCGCCTACAATATTATTCCATCCATTCATTTCCATCAGATCAACCATCTCGGCGATGAATGACATCTTAATCACACTGTACCCACCAAAGTGGAACTGGAGATACTCGTTCACAGCGCGAGCAGACTCGTACACAACGGAGCCGCTGGCGGTGGTGCTGCGCACGTTGCTGGTGGCGGAGGCGGCTTGCTGCATGATCTTGGCGGCGCGCATGAGCGTGGGTGAGGAATGCGATCGTTCGGTCGGCTTCCGAATCTGCTGTACGTTGAATCCACAGCGATCTGGTGATGCGGATCGCGATTTCATCGAACCCATCACCGTGATCTCGTGATCGAGATGCTCATTTTGTCCGAAACAGTAAACTGACCACCAAATCCGTACTTTACACGATGTGTACAGTAGCGACATACATACAGCTTCGTGTGTCCAAAGTGCGTCTATTTTGCCCAGAAAAAGAACTGCGGTGGGTACAAGGGTGTGAAAAGCTGCCATTTCATCAACAGGATTTTTCTGCCAGCGGGTTGATGCCCTAAATCAAGGTGTTTTCGCGACGTCACAAGGTTTTATAGCCAATTTTCATGTGGTCCACAAAAAAGCTTGCACTGAAGCTCTGTCGCCAGCGCTACACGACCATCACTCGGAGGGAGGGGGAGCTCAGACGCAAGCTCAAGCACCCGCGTGGCATACAAACGCCAAGTTAAAGTTGGGTTTTTCCGCGAGGCCGGCGGCCCCCTTCCCCCTTTACAGTCAAGGCCCGAGGCTCGGCCCCCACCCCTCCCCCTCCCGTGTCCTGTGTCCTGCCAAGCGAAACGAGAAACACTCGACCGTCGCTGGGACCTGAACGCCGGCGGACGAAGGAAGGAAGCGAGAAAGCGACCGAGGCCATCAAGCAGGAGCCCGCCACGCGACGCCCAGCTACGCGACTACGACACGGAGACAGGAAGCAGCAAGCCAAGACATCCACACAGACACACGCTAGGTGAGTGCTCATGCATATGCAGGGGAGAACGACTGCGAGAGAGAGAGAGCGAGCAGGAAAGGGGGGGCAAGAGCTGCGCGAAAAGCACAGAAAAGGAGGAAAAGGGAAGAAACCGCAGCAAGATGCACAGGCAATGAGGGCGCTGAGCCAGCATGGGTGTGGTGGCGCATGCCTTGCTGCGTGGCTTGTGGATTGCCACTGTGTCTCTTCCCTCCCCCTGCTCTCTCGCTCTCGCGGAAAGTGTTTCCGCAACCTGATTTCTCTGGGGAAAGAACGCCGGAAATGTTGGGGACGGCCATGACTGACGGTTTTTGTATTGGAACCGCAGTGCACCATGTCTCATCCACGCGAGAGCTCACTGGAGCTGCGCGTCGGCAAGAAGTTCCGCCTCGGCCGCAAGATCGGCAGCGGTTCGTTCGGTGACATTTACTTGGGCACCAACATGACCTCGGGCGAGGAAGTCGCGATCAAGCTCGAGTCGGTCAAGAGCAAGCACCCGCAGCTGCTCTACGAGTCCAAGATCTACAAGATCTTGGCCGGAGGATGTACGTTACCATGACGAAGCGTCGTTGTTGACTGACATGATGATGTTGATTAATGGAGATCTTTGTCTGTGTATGTGATCAGTGGGCGTGCCAAACTTGAGATGGTTCGGTGTCGAGGGCGAGTACAACGTCATGGTCATCGACCTGCTCGGTCCATCGCTCGAGGACCTGTTCAACTACTGTGGCCGCCGCTTCCAGCTCAAGACCGTGCTGATGATCGCCGATCAGCTGCTGTGCCGCCTCGAGTACTGCCACTCGAAGAACTTCATCCACCGTGATGTCAAGCCGGACAACTTCCTCATCGGCCTGGGCAAGCGCGCGCAGATTTGCCACGTCATCGATTTCGGTCTCGCCAAGAAGTACCGCGATCCGAAGACCCACCAGCATATCCCGTACCGAGAGAACAAGAACCTCACGGGTACGGCGCGTTACGCGTCGATCAACACCCACGTCGGCATTGAGCAGAGCCGTCGTGATGATCTCGAGTCGCTGGGCTACGTGTTCATGTACTTCATCCGCGGCAGTCTGCCATGGCAGGGCCTCAAGGCTAACACCAAGAAGCAGAAGTACGAGAAGATCATGGAGAAGAAGATGAACACTCCGATCGAAGTGCTCTGCAAGGGCTACCCAGCCGAGTTCCGCGCGTACTTCGAGTACTGCCGCGCGCTCCGCTTCGACGACAAGCCGGACTACGCGTACCTCAAGCGTCTCTTCAAGGAGCTCTTCTTCCGCAAGGGATTCCAGTTCGACGCCATGTTCGACTGGACCGTCCTCAACCTGGTGAGTTTTTTTCTCTTCTTTTCTGCTGCTGCCTTTAGGAAGCTGTACTGACGATTTGTTTGGTGTTCGTGACAACAGCGAAGCGGACGACGAGAACGTGGAGCCAGTGGCGACACTGGCGAGCGAAGCGCTCGTGTCGACTCCCGCCAGGAGGTTGCCCGTGACCCGCGACCGATCGCGTCGCAGGGCCGCGTGTACGTCCGAGAAGAGTCGAAGGAGATGGACCCTCAGGCCCAGATGCAGGCCCAGGCCTCGTACCGCTCTGGAGTTCGCACCGGCGAGCGCCTCGTCGCGGACCCTGGCTACCCAGCTCCGCGTGTTGCAACAGCAACCAGCCGTGACGCGTTGGGCGTGGACCCCAACTCGTTGAGCCGACAGCGCTACTAAGCTGTCGCTCGTGCACCCGCCCCGATGAATCACCGCGCCACCACCTTTCCGTTTCCGGCACTTTATACAGAAAACATTAGAAACAACGCACACAACCAAGCACTACGCGACTGTCTCAAGAGTGAATGTCGAAGAAAGCGGAGGATGCCAAACCGACAAGAAGGAACCGGCAATCAACCGTTGGAAGCCTGAGGTGGTGGATGAGGTGATGCAGTCGACGGGCGCGTGCTGGAAGAAGGTGGCGTGATGAGCAGAGACTCGCGTCCACGCGCGGCAGCGTGGGTGGGTAGCTTTGCGTGGTCTTCCGCCGCTTTCGCGATCGATGATGATGAAGATTCTCTTTTTATCTTTCTAGCGATTTCGTGTGCTTCGTTTTCTTCGCTATCCACTCCCTTTTGTGTCTGATAATAAACCCCTCAAGCTCTGCATATTCGTATCCTTGTTCGTGGCTCTCATTAGGACTCGCTGTCAGTCTCGGGTTTCTTCGGGCGATGTGGCCGCGGACACGTGATGAGGTTCGAGTCGATGAAGTCTGCGGCGTCACGACGTCGGATACGTCGGTAGAAGCTTTCGAAGGTGCGGGGCAACAGGATCTTGTCATTCGGCTCTGGCTCGTAGGCGCCGAGGCTGTAGATCGGGATGCCCATGTCCTGGATGCTCTGCATACGCATGAAGTGGCGGTACACACTTGAGTTTACGCCGTGTTCGCGAGGCGTCTTCATCTCAAACACGAAAGGATCCAGGTACTGCTGGAAGATGTCGACTTCGTTCTTGAGCGCACTGAAGCGAATGCATTCCTTCTCCACCTGCACGTGCTCAGCGGAGAGCTGGTCAAGCCCCAGTAGAAGTGCCTGCTCTTGTATTTGGCGGCGATGCATGTTGACGGCCCGAGCTTCCGCCTACAAAAGCAAAGTCACGTTATGAACTGTTTGGTATTGTTCAATATCGATCACAACTCGTACCATGGCCTGGCTTTCGGTGACGAGTTCATTGTATGCTGTTGCAACAGGAGACGAGTCTCTGTGAAGCCGTGGCGAAAGTTGCCCTCGCGGACTTCCGCGTGGACTTGTTGAAATGTAGTTGTTCGGAGGAAGCACCGGCAAAGCCCCACTCGTAGCTTTTGGTTTGGCAGGCTTCGCAGTGGGCTTTCGCACTTCTTTTGTTGGCAGTTTGTCTTGGAGCCTTTGGGTAGAGCTGAAACCTTCCGTGACTGTGTCGTTCCATGGGCCAGGTGTCGCGTGCTACGTTCAGACGTCGTGAGCTCCGCATATACTTCGACACCATCCCGTCAAGCTTGTTAGTCATACCTCTAACTGTGCTAGCTCATCGTCGTCGTGAAGTGGATCCGTCGTGGTAGGCCGATCGTTCAGCCTACTAGATATCATGGGACTGGCGAAGGCAAGTCCTGTTAAGGTCAATGGCTCGAGCATTCCAGGAGGCAAAATGTCGACGATGGCGACATAAATAGATGAGTTTTGATTATCATGTCACGATGCGGGCGTTGATGCGCGTCACTGCCAACTTTTCGAAGCAACAAGCTGTGTATCGCTGGATCTGCATCGTGAAGATGCGGCAACGGCCGTTGTCCTTGAAAGTCCTTAGCCGTCCCGTGCTTCCAGCGACCTCGTAACGTAATCACCAAGGCGGCAATCGCGCTATGTGCTGCTCATCTTGAACTCCTTCGTGTCGAGCACGCGGCGCCCGCACATCGCGCAGATACCTGACAGTCGCAATCCACCATTAGGCCTTTCGCGTTCTCAGTTCCAACATCATCCACGCATCCACTTACCCTTCTTGTAGGCGCACTGATTACAGTAATACGCCTTCTCGCCAACGTTCGCCTTGCAGATCTTACATGCCCGTGCTAACGGAGTGAACCTAATCGCCGAAAGAACCATTCAGTCTATGTCATAATGGTAGCGAAGCCACACATCATCCACCAAGAGAGCTGCTCATGTTGCAGCTCCTCGACGTCTAGCTTCTCATTGTTTGTTTGCGTACCGGCCCGGTCTGTGGCGCTTCTCCAGTCGGTTCTTGCCCACGGCGCGACCGCCGTCCTTGCCGCCAGTCGTGTTGCGTGCGCCGTCCGTCCATTTGTCTGGCACGATGAGCTTCGACAGCTTCTCCTCGCATTTATCGCACACCATTTTCGCGGCAGGTGTCGTCTCGAGTCTCTTGTGTCGCGTTGTCGATCCAGTTCGGTTACACTACCCTACGGGGGTTACACGACCTAACCTGACTGGTTACGTTTTGATCGGTGCCATGAAACGCTGTCTGAAGGGAAGCCACAAGTGATGCAAGACAGAGAAATATATTGGCGCGTACGATACAGTATTTCTATCTAGAGATCCTCCATGTCGGTCGCCTTGGCGCGCACGGGGACGTACTTCTCCACCGACTTGCCCGCGGCGATGTCGGCCTCCTTCTGTGAGTACTGCTTCTGGGCGACGTCCTTCATTCTATGACGAAGCAACCCATTCATCATCAGCTACCACACACTACTAATCGCTGGAGTTCGTGCAGTTGCACGTACCGTCGCTTGTGGACCTTGGTCGCAAGGTGAATGTCACGCGTCTTCGCGTCGATGAAGTGGCGGCCGCACGGCGTGCAGTAGAACTGACCCATACTGTGACATAGTGCAAACGCGTTGGTCAGCAACCCCGCTCCCAAAAGCAAATGCTATCGCAATCCTCAGTCGCGCTACTTACCCTGGAAGATCTTCATCAATGGGGAACTTCATCTCCTTGCCCGTGAGCTTCTCGAGGGCCAAGTCATCCTATTACGAAGCCACCCAGTTGGTCCTCCGTGGAGATTCCTCTCGAGAACAGACTGCAATATAACAAACCTGGATCTGGTCAATGTCGCGCGCTCTGCACTTGGTAGCGTGTCCGCGCTTGTACTGCTTCTTCTTCGAGTGCAATCCCTTCTTCGGCTTCGTTGGCTGGCCCATGGTGCTGCTACTTCCGGTCGCTCGGTGACGCTTGCGAGAACTGCTTGTTCCTGACGGGTGCCAGTCACAGTGAAACAGAATGCAGCCAGTTGATTGGTGGAAATAGAGCCAATTGGTTGGCTACCAACGAAAAGTGATGTTCTTAACGTCGGATTGGAGAAGTTACAAACCAAATGTAGCCATGTGCGTGGATGAAAATGCCTGCTCAGTACTGGAACGAGCGCTGCGTCAACTCGCGTCGGATCGTGTCCTTGAGCGACTGGAAGATGGTTGGGAACGCCATCACATCACGAGGGTTCGAGTCGACCCACAGCTTGTTGAATCGCGTGAAGATATCGCCTGAAACAGCCCCAGTATGTTGGTCAATTGTTCAACTAACGAAAAGGTATCACCGCACTCCACGTACAATACACTTCGTGGACGCCGTTCACGCCAGCGGCCAGTGAGTCTTCACCAGCAGTGGCAGCGTTATCGGCGAGGCGGTACACTTGCACATCCAGCAACCGCTCACGGACCAGCTCCACAATGAACCTGTGGAATGCATGCATTAGAAATCTCTCGTTTCGTTCACGGTCACAAAATCATAGCCAACGTACGATGTGATGTTGATGCCCGTGACGGAGAATGGGTACCAGCGCGTTGGGTGGTTCGATTCGACCAGCGCCCTGCAAATTTGAACCATCAAGTCAGTTGTCGTGAGGGGGAGCGACGGAAGCCTGGCGAGAGAAGTACTTTTGAGCTTCGACTGGGTACTTGGACGTGAAGTAGAGAAGCTGCACGAGCGACAGCACGCCCATGCTACGGAAGTCCGACTTTGGATCCGTGCCTTGGAAACCGATCTCTCCCCACTCCTTCGTGATGCGTCCACCCGTGCGGCGCACATCAGGCTTCAAATTGGTCCACAGCTCGTCCAACATCGCCTGCAAAACCGGTAGTTCCAGTCAGATTCCATCCTTTGGTTCATCATAGATAAAATTGATATCCGTTCCTCACCTCGTGACGAGCATTGTCGGAATCGTAGGTCTCGTCCTTGAAGCCAAGCACGCGCGCATATACACGGTTCACAAAGTTGCTGCGCTGCAGACAAGCGCGGACATTCGAGACGACCCTGTTTGGATAGCAACGCTATTAGATCAAAGCTACAGTCAAGCCACAGACACTTAGCACACTCACGTGAGCTTGCTTTCGCTGATGCGTGCGCTCTGAATCATCTCCTTCGTCACGACGTTGACCTGCTCAGGAATGGTGAGTATCTTTTCCAAACACTAAATCAGTTGGAAGCACGCACATCGAATCCTTCGAAGTCGAAGACCACGTTGCACGTCCTCACGAGAGCATTGGAAAGAGCCAACGACGTGCGGAACTTGATCGTTCGCATGAGCTCATCCACGGCGCCAGTCATTGGCCCACAGATGTGATCCCACTCAGTCTGTCCAAGAAAGACACGCCCTGCATCGTGCGAGAACGGAAGGCAAATGTGTGAATACTCTCAACAGATACCCCACGTAGCTACTCAAGCACCTTACAGATTGTCTTCTTCAACCATCGCCAGATGTGCGTGAGCAACGGCTCGTTCGCTGCCGCTTGGCGACGCACATGCGCGGCCGCCGTCATTTTCCCTCAACGATGAGAGCCCTTCAACTCAGGTCGCACCCACGATATCACAGTATACGTGATGATATACGTCCGTATACACGCCACGTTGCAGCGTTCGCATCCAGTTCTTGGATTTTATCCAGATTCTTTTTTTTTCCTTCGTCGTTTCTTCGTTTTGCTTCGTAAATTACGGGCCCGCACTCAAAATTCAAACAGGTGAAAAAGTCAACTTATGCGAAACCTCCCGCCCACAGTCAACGGAAACCTCTTCCACAGCAACAAGACGGTCAACGCCACAACACGCAGGCAAACGACGCGAGGCGCGAGACGATAGAGAAGCAGAACGAGACGCCACGCACGACGACGGCATGGAGGAGAACGTCGCACTGCTTCGCACCAACCGTACGTGTGTTTGTGGATCCAAAATGGCCTACAACTCACCGACTAATGGTCCATTTTGACAATGTGGTGAAACAGAGATCAAGAAGCGACTACTCGGTGTCACTGCGCTGCTGCAGCTGCTCAAGGCGCAGCGCGACCCACTCGCGAATGATGCGGACTACCTCACGGCGCTGATGCCGGACGTGGTGCCGTGTCTGCGCGAGAACAACTTCAAAGTGGCGATGACGTCGCTGGAAATCATCGAACTATTGCTGCAGCGCGTGCCCGACAACGCTACGCGTGCGCATTTCAAGATGATTTGGACCGGACTGGTCGAGTGTCTAGGCGACAGCAAGCTGCAAGTGCGCCAGAAGGCGGTGGACGTGGTCGTCAAGCTCGCGCAGATCCTCGGCGTCGCCACGATGTTCGACCGACTGCGTCCGTGTATCGGCCACAAGAACTGGCGCACGCGCGAGCAGACTGTGCACGCGCTATGGCGCTGCCTTGAACAGTTGCGTCTGTTCAACGCGTCGGTAAAGAATGACGCGCTGGATGACGTCGTTCGGCTGCTTGAAGACTCGGCAAAAGAAGTGCGCGACGCGGCGATGCAGGCACTCGAGAAGTTCTACGAGCACTTGGGACCGTCGCTCATGGTGAGCAGCTACTGATTTTGTCTGGGGATAGTTGGAGGTGCTGATGGTTTGTCGGGTTTTGTAGTACGATTTGGAGAACAAGAAGATCCGAAGCGGCCACATGAAGACCCTTACCGACAAATTCTCGGGAGCTGCAGCCTCGCAGCGCCACTCGGAGCCAGCGACCACATACACCGCCACCAGCAACTCCTACGCGTCAGCTGCACCAGTCTCATCGCGAGGTTCAGTTGATGCGGACATGCCGATGAGCTCGACGGCGCGATTTCTCACGGCGATCAAGAACAAGGAGTACGATTTCAACAACCTGAACTCGACTGTGGAGGCCCTGAGCAAACCGACGCCTTCTCTCGAGAAGTCACCGTCGCAAACGTCATCGGGCAGCAACAAAAGCCAGTCGGCGTCCGTGAACGATGCGTCTTCCGCGTCAGATCTTGCGCTTTCTCGACCGGCGCCGAGTGGGATCTCGGATCGAGATGTCCAACGCGAGATGTCAAAGATTGCGGACGGCTTGCGCCTGGACAACGACTGGTCTGTGCGCGTGGAATCACTGAAGAACCTGCAACGGCTGACGCACAAGTGTAACCACAGCGGCTCGCTGGTCGCGTTGGCTCAAGGGATTCGATCGATGCGTGAGGTGCTGAACGAGCAGATCGTGGATTTGCGGTCGTCAGTCGCTCGCGAAGCCTGTCAGACGCTGCAAACGCTCGCAAAGGTGCTCAAGGACGACTTCAACCCGAACGCCGAGTACTTCATGGGCAACTTGATGAAAGCGACATACGTGACGATCCTAGTCATCTCGACGGCTTCCGACACTTCGATTCGAGGAATTATCGAGAGCACCAAGAACGGGTACACGCGTCTCATCAACAAGTGCGAAGAATGCTGCTGGGTTCCACGGATATTTTCTGCGCTCGCGACTGACTTGGTGGTTTTGATTTCCCGAACAGGTTTATCGAGGGTGCCAAGACGAGAAATCAAGTGCTTCGACTGAACAGCGTGAGCTACTTGACCTTAACGCTGGAACGTTGGAACGTTGTGTTCCTCAGCAAGTAAGTGGATCGATTTGACTGAGACGCTCCACGCGTGTATTCTGATCGCTGACTTTGTGTCTTGCTATATAGGCATCTCGATCTCTTTCTCCAGATTCTCCCGCCGTTGCTACACGATGCGCTCGCAGAGGTGCGAGCACAAGCGAGAAAGTGCTTCTGGGCACTTCATCGACTGTTTGCGGAGGAGGCCGATGGTCTGTTCGACAAAATGGATCCATCCACCCAGAAAAACCTTCGTGATGATACAGGCGCACGAGAAAAGCGTTCTGTCGAAGACCAGGAACCTGCACCACCATCTACGACTGGATTCTCGAGCTCCGGACGCTTCTCTCTGCGAAAGGATAGTTCCTCCAGTCGCTCACTCGTGGAACCGACTGCTGATATGGCGATGATCGACGCAACCGCGGCTTTCTTGCCTTCGTACGGGTCTGCCGGCAAAGTTCCCGCTCCACCAGCATCACTCAATTCCAATGGAGCCATCGGACCACGTCGTGTACTCGGAGGTTCTTCTAAACCTGGCGACAATGCCGATCAATCAAGATCGTTTCCGTCGCGAGTCTTGGGCCAAGGTGGCGCAATGCGAGTGGGGATGGCCGCAAGGAGTGGAAAGTACGAAGACGAACAAGGATCGCAATCGTCGTCCAAGCCGATGGCTGGTCCCTTGCGTGTGTTGAAGACGGTGGATCGACCCGACAGTACCGCCGGTGGGAACCAGAACTTACCCCCAGTGCCCCGTGCTCAGCGAGTTCAGATCGCGGCTGAAAACGCCCAAGCTACAACCGTCGAGTCGTCCCAATCGTCGAATGGGGGTCCTGTGCCTCACAAAGATCGACAGAATGGACCAAAACGTCGTGCACTGACACCTGAAGCTCAATCGCCAACTGGTAGTGCCGGAGATAGCAGCGCCGCATCCCGTCAATCACCCGCTGTCGACGAAGCCCCATCTACGAAAACCTCAGCAGCTTCGATCCAGCGAGATCAACCGGCGCCACCATCGAAATCTTCACGAGCGGTGCCTACACCCATCTTCTCACAACCTGAGGAAGGCTTCGACGACGCGCTTGCTCGAATCGAAAACGGGCTTTGGTCTGTTCGCTTGGAGGCTGTGGAACTGATCGACCGCACACTCGAGAAATCGACCGACTCAACTGCATTGACGTCATCCACCGCGAAGGAGCAGAAGATGGACGAGCGTGTACTTCTTGCTCTCGTCCGTCATCTTGCGGATGCCCACTATCGCGTCGCTCAGGCTGCGCTGAAAGCTCTCCAATCGTGTTTGCGCATCATCCAGCAGCCGCAAGTCGCCCCATACCTGAAGACCATCTTGCCGAGATTGTTCCAGAAGCTTGTGGACTCCAAGGAATCCACTCGAGTTGTCGCTCGCGAAATTCTCGAGTTTCTCGTTGCCAACTATGACGCCGGTCTCCTTGTCGGCTACGTGATCCAGCAGCTCGCGGACGGCACCAACATGAAGATGAAAGCTGCAGTCTGCCGCTACGTCAAGGACTTACTTCCTGGCTCAAGCGACTACATCCAGCAAAGCGCCAACAATGCGCACATGCGAGGCTTGCTCACTAAGCTGGCTCAGCTGCTGGAAAGTGACGCACCCGTCTCGGTATCGACAGCATGTAGCGACGTGCTTCAATTTGCTTGCTCATTGTACCCGAACGAGGTCGAGAGTGCTTTGCCTCTGCTAGCACCGTCAAAGCGCAGCAAGCTAACTCGTGTTCTCCGTGCCCGTGGAATCGTGTTGAGTTTGACGCAAGGCCAGCAAACGTCTTCAAACTCGTCAGCCTCGCAGGTCGCTCCCCCATCCCAGGACAACCAGCGCCCTCCACCACCACCAGCCGAGCTTCTGGAGAAGTCCACCGTCGGGCGCAAGCGCCAGGCACTTTCGCCGTCAAAGTTCGCTGCAAGCCCACAAGTCACCGGCCGAAAGGAGAGTGAGGCACCACCGGCTGCTTCTTTGGCGGACGAAGAAAGCACCGCACGAGTTCTTGACTACGGGAAGCTCAGCTCACTGTCTGAGTTCGCGTCAATGCTTTCCTCGACTCAAGCTTCGAGCCCGGAGAAAGAGTTCGAAGACCTGCTCTCAGTTGTTGGCTCCAACAACGTGAGCGAAGCGGACAAGCTCATCGCATACCAAAAGGTACGTCTCATCATTTGACTGTGGCTCTCTCTATCTGTGGTTCTCGATGTCTCACCTGATTGTTCTCTTTTTCAGATGAGTCCATTCATCAAAAGTGGTTCCGAAAACTTCTGGGAGACGTTTTTCCCGCGTGTACTGTCCATGCTTCTCGAAGGCGCCTCTGAACGCGACGTGAATGCAATCCGAGTGCTCCAGCGTGTGCTGCGTGCTCAGCCTCGTCGTGGCGAAGAGTTCTTCCACCCGATTCTCATCGGTCTGCTCGACAGCGTCAACGGACGAGTCGACTTGGCTGCTCACTTGGCTGAGCTCACGCTGACCGAAGTCGTCCGTGGCTCGACCAAGAGCGATCGTGTCTTGGATCTGCTAGTGCCGCTCGTGGAAAGCCGTGATCCGCCGGGGCTCCAGGTCGTCCTACATCTCGTGCGCTCAGTGCTGGAGCGCGTGGCGGAGCAGGGAAGTTCGGTACAGCCATTGATCCTGCTGCGATCTTTTGAATGGAACGCGCGGTTGTTGGCGTCGCTCGTGGCCAAACTCCAGCACGCAAGCTCGGACGTTCGCAAGCGCACGGTCGACTGCCTCGTTGCGTACCATTTCGCGACGAACGAAGACTCACTCCTCTCCAAGTACCTGGAGCAACATGTGGATGCGACCAAGCAGAAGCTCGTGGACATCTTCATTCAGCGCAAGAGAGCCGACCGAGAGCGAGCGTCGCCCACTGGCGTGGTCGCATAGCGAGCCTCCCAAGTCACCAGCCAGCCACCTTCGCCCGTGTAGGTACAGTACAGTAGACGAACGATGTTTTTCTAAGTTATTCGCTCCACGAGAACGCGCCAGTTTTCATACCGATGCTGTAGCAGCATCAGTAGCCACAGCAGTAAGGCAACCGCATCAGAAAACGTTGTTGTTTCATGTGTATCGTCGTGCGTTGTGCAAAATGGAGCTCATGCACGTCCGGATCTTGCGTCGGTCTCACTTTACGAAAGTGTAGCCACATGTCTCGATGGTCGCGGTCGAAAGTTTATACCCCTTGTCCGACCTGTAAGGCAGAGACATGGCGTACCGTCGGACACAATACTCTGTGATCTCAGAGTTTGAAACCAAGCAAGGGACATGTCCCTTGTGGTGTGCTCATATTGTCCCGAAAAACTGGCTCCTCTCGTTCTTATGCTTGCGTTTGGCTTCGAGACGGTTCTCGAAATTCGGGACGGACTGACCACTGTCCGCCCTCACGTGCGGACCGGACCGCCTGCTGCTCTCCCACCCGTCAGAATCAGCCACCAACAAAAAGCCACAGTCGAAAAACACCAACAAGCCAACGGATTCAAGTGCCCACCCCACATCCGTCGGATCGCCAACGCAAACAACCGAACAATACCAACACAACCAACAACCGACTTCCAGCTACCAACTCTTCCAACACATCCAACACCAACAAGAACACCATGGTGCTCACCAACGAGACGGAGCACGTGTATCCGTTCGCATGGGACGTCGTGACGCGCGCGTTCTGGAACAAGTACCCGAACCCGACGCTCACGCACGTCGAACGCGTGGACGTGCTGGACCGCCGCATCGATGAGCAGGGCCGCCTCGTCTCGGTGCGACTCGCCAAGTGCACGCAGAACAACCTGCCGTCGTGGGTCAAGTCCACGATCGGCGCGGCGTCGTACGTGTTCGAGGAGACGGTGTGCGACCCCAAGGCCAAGACGCTCGTGCTCAAGAGCACCAACCTCACCTTCCGCTCGGTCGCGACCGTCGAGGAGACGTGCGTGTACTCGGTGCACCCGGACAACGACCAGCTCACGATGTACAACGCCGAAGCCAAGTTCACGGCGTTTGTGCCCATGCTGTCGAAGAAGCTCGAGAGCTTCTCGGTCAGCCGCGCGGCGGAGACGGCCACCAAGGGCATCCACGCTGTCGAGGAGATCTGCAACGATATCTTCGAAGGCACCTTCGTGCCCGTGACGTTCTGCGAACCGGCGACTGACAACAACAGCGCATCTGCCAGTACAGCAGCCAAGAAGTAATGCGTCGTCGTCAGCGTTCTCCGCTCCGACGGCGCTCTTCATCTCCGCCTCTTCGAAGCGCCTCTGTCCGTCTTAATTATCATCCAGAGCGCTGGCCACGCAGTCAGTCCTCACTAATCCTTCGTCTCCAGCTCCTACCATCAGCGGCTACGCACGTCTTCCTAAAAATGCAAGCAGCCTGACCAGCGGTGCCTGTGGCGTCTCCTTCGCAACTAGAACGACGGACCGCGCAGTGCCTCGTTGCTCCGCCTCATTTACAGCGTGCTGCGTAGGAGTTAAGCGTAATCTATTCCCATCATTCCCCGCTTCCATCTGCATTTTCTCGCGCCTTCTTCCATGGCCACCTGCACACTTGGGCATAACATTCGAAATTACCGTAAACATGATTAGACAGTATATTTACTCAGATGTCAGTATATTTACTCATATGAATCACGATTTCGGATCTGATACCACCTCCTGCTGTTGCTCTGAAAATGGAGCTCTTTGTTTGACCCAACATGGCATCCTTCATAACGACACCATCGCGCTTCATCGTCCCCGAATACTTGATCATTGTCTATACACCTATCCTACAAAAATCGAACACGCTGCTGGAGCCTGGCCGTGTCCGGTCGTGTCCGTAAGGGAGGCCTTTCCTACTATTCCACTCGGCTTCAGCTTGTCACCGTCTCCGCTGGCGCCTGGGGCGTCTCTGCTGGCGTCTGGAGAGCCTCCGCTGATGCCTGGGGTGCCTTTGCTGGCGTCTCTGCTACTGTTTCTTCCACTGCCTCCGCCACGGTCTCTCCAGACGGTTCCACGTCGAGTTCGATTGACCCCACGTCCACCGCAGCTCCTGCCTCAAGATCACCCGCTTCTCCTATGCACTGGGCAGTCGAGTCCACGTCCGGCACCACCTCCACTGTTTCGATCACCGGCACCGTCTCCTCCGCCTCCTTCAGCTCAGCGACTTCCTCCTCCGCCGTCACCACTGGCGTGTGCTGGGCGACGAGCTCTTTCAGTTTCCGCATCAGATCTTCCGGCGTCTCAATCGGCTCCGCGGTCTCTGCAAATAAGTCCTTCAACTCCTGCGGGCAACTCTCAAGCGACAAGAGTCTCTCTGTAAATGGCAAATACAAAACGCAATCAGTATCAAGGTCACAATGAACCATAACAGACAGGCTGAACGCACCTCGATGGGATAACAGCACTTGAGCAAACACGACGCGGACGTTCGACACCTTGTCGTTGGCTAAAGCAAAGAACGACGACGCGAGCCGTGTTTCAAAAAGCGACTGGACGGTTGCAGCTGCATCTGCCGGCGCGGCAGCCTCGCCTTCCGCTGTCGACAAGCCAGCGGGCGAGAGAAGCTCCTGACACACGAAGGCGAAGACCTGACGCTCGGTGAAGATGGTCGAGGTGGCTAGAGCCTTGAGCTTGGCCATCACGTCTTCTAGCCACTCGGGCTTGGTGGAGATCCGCGCGATCAGCAGCGGACACGCGTGGGCGCTTCGATGACGCACGACAGCGACGTTGTCCGTGATGAGCTTGATCGCCAAAGGGTAGATGACTGAAAACGTGGCTTCCTCGGAGAACAGCGTACACAGTTGCGGCAGCTGCAGACTCAGGATCTCACGCGTTCGCCACTTGGTCTGGTCGGCCAGCAGCCCATTCAGCAGCTCTGTAAGCACAGGCAAGTAACTCTCACGGAACGTGGGCGAGACGTGCTGCAGGAAGTCGGCGAAGTGCACCATGGCGCCGTACTTGACGTCTGGAATGTCTCGCAGGTACGTGTCGAACGCCGTCGTGAGCTGCAGCTCGGTGATCTCCGAGCCTAGAAGTCGCGCCAGTTCGTGTAACGAGTACGCAAACGTGCGACGCACTTTCCAGAACGAGTCCTGGCTCAGCGCCTCGAACGTCGGCGAGATCTTGAACCACTCACTTGGGCCGAGGATACTGGCGATCGCAGGCAAATTGAACGCGCAGTGGAACCGCATGTCGTACTCGCCGCTACCACCGAGCTGCGCCGAAGCCGCGCTTGTCGCCATGCCCAAGAAGTGCTGCAGCAACTCGTCCGTGACGTCTTTCCGTTCCAACGACGCGAGGAACGGGCCCAGGCTCTGGAACGCTGCAAGCCGAACCCATCGTGAGCTGTCGCTGAGGTAGCTCTCGTACAATGGGATCAGCAGCTCGCCACGGTCTTGCGGCGCGAGCGACTGCGAAATGCTGACCAGCGACTCGACGCAGGCCTTGCGCACGGCCCAGATATCGTCGTGGGAGAGCTTCTGGAATGACGGCAGCAGGCGTTCGCGACTCACTTCTTGACCGGCAGTCTTGCACACGCTCGCAAAGCTCTGGACAGTCGACTTGCGCACTCGGAAGACAGGGTCTTCAGACAGCGAGATCAGCTCTGGCACACAGAATTGCTGACAGAGTTCGGGTCCGAGGTGCTCTGCGAGTCCGTGGTACAGCGAGATGGCCGAGATGCGGAACTGCTCGTTGTCGTCGTCGTGTGCGAGCGGCAGCACGATCGTGAGGATGTACTGGCCCTGGTCTTCGGGCTTGACCAGAGCAGCCAGCTCCATGAGGCTGTCATTCGCGGCCGTGCGCACCTCGTGCTGCTTGTCCGAGACCAGCTTGGACACGAGCGGGATCATCTTGTCCAGCAGCACGCGGTAGCCCTCGTCGTTGTCGCTTTCGCTGACCAGGAACTTGCACAGCGGCGGAAACTGCAGCGCGACGTGCTGCCGCACAACGTACTCGACGTCGCACACGAGCGGCTCCAGCAGCGGGATCAGCACGTCGCAGGCCTGCTGGAAGCCCACGCTGCGCGCCGTGTCGCTGAGCATCTTGACGTGGATCACGCGCTGGAGTGCGATGCTGCTGCAACTGTACTTGGCCACGCGGTCCAGATCACTAAGCGAGTCGTCAATCGCCAGGTCTTCAAAGGTCGGGCCGTTGCCGCCACCGGGCAGCAGCTCGTCGTCGTGGAGCTCATTGTCCGCCTATTCAAATCGCAACTCATTAGCTTCGGTTTGGGCGTCAGAAACAGCAATAATGCAGGAAAACGCACGAGGTCAAAGTCCATTGTGCTGACTTGAGAAAGTGGACGTTGCGAAGGCTAATTTCACACAGAGAGCGCTCTAGAACGCGAGAGCTTCACGACCGAGACGGTGAGAGAGCTCGTCAATACGCAGGCGCGTCGGGTGCGGTGGATAACGCGGCGGTGGGGAGCGGGCGTCACGCACGCAGACCTAGAAACCGAGACGCTCGTCGCTTCTCGCCCTCTTCCTCCTGATGTTCGGGTTTTCCGCGCATCCCTCTGCTCGAAAGGTGCGGAGAGCGCAATAAACCTTCGAAATGAGGTGGAATGCAAGACTCCCTCACGAGAGTGACATTAGCCATAACCGATCCCAGTAGGCTAAGCTAATCAAACCTCAAATGGCTACACACCTTTTTGACACACAGAACCATAGATAGCTCATGTCGGACGAGCCACGCTTGCTTGCACGCGTAACGCAGGAGTGCCATCACCTCACTGAGTAATCCACACGTGTTAATCAATAGCCAGCATGGCGACTGCGGCGCTGCCGATCGCCGACGTGCGGTACTTGTGGACGGAAGTCGAGCGGCTCAAGAGCCAAGTCCACAACTTGCAGCAGAGCGAGCGCCAGACCCACGACGAACACCAGCGCCTGAAAGACTACGTCGGCTCGTTCGTCACGCAAGCACAGCTGGACGCAGCGCTGTGCACCAAGATCTCCCAGTCCAGCGTGGCCTCGTCGATCGACCGGCTCCGCGTGGAGGTGCTGGACCAGCTCGACAAGAAGGCCGACATGGACATCCTGCAGGCGCTGCAGAGCAAGAAGCTGGACATCTCTGTGTACGAATCCAGCACATGGGACCTCAAGAAGTTCCGTACGGCTCTGGAGCAGAACGTGCACGATCTGTTCGCGCAGTTTGCCCACCAGATCGAGAATCAGGTCAATGACAAGCTATCCATCGAGGACTTCGACCGGATTTTCAACCCCGAGGCCAACGGCCAGAAGGCAGCGATCGAGACGGCGGCCGCTCGTATCGCTCGGATGAACGAACAGCTAGAGAGTCTGCAAGAGTACGTGCATTCGGATCGCCAGCGGCAGCACAAGGTCGCAGACCTGAACGTGAGTCTCTTGGACTTGACGCGCAAGCACAACGCGTCGCGGAACTCCATCGCACAGCTTTTCAGTTCGTTTGAAAACTCCAAAGAGCGAACGCACGCGATTGAGGAAACCAGCAAACGCGTGAGCCAGGGCTTTGGTGAGTTGATGGCGAAAGTGAATGAATTCCAGTCGAAAATCCAAAGTGAAGCCACGAAACAGCACCAAGACGTAGGAAAAATGAGAGCCGAGGTCGACGAACTCACGCGCACAAGCCAGCAGACCACACAGACGCTTCAGCAGATCCAGCATTTCACACAGAACACACTGCTGAAAGGCGTGGACAGCAAGCTCAAGCTCATGACGGAAACCATGGAGATGGCGCTGGATGAGGCACGTGACCAGCATCAGAAATTCCGGAACCAGACGGCGCATCAGCTCAGCAAGGTCTCCGATAAGATGATGCAGACCATGGACCAGCAGACCGTGATGGAGTCCCGCTTGAGACGCGCAGAGGCGATCGTCGCCGCTGTCAGGGACGACCTAGCGACCGTCAAAGGCCCGCTGATGGCAGTCGCGCGCAACCTGAGAGAGGAAAACGTCGCGATTCTGGCGGAGATCCGTCGCAGTCAAGACGAGTCGCGCGACATTCTCATCGACTACAAAGGGCTGCTGGAGAAGGACCCAGCAACGGTTTCTCATCCAGCGACAGCCGCTTCCAGGCGGTTGCTATCAGCGGCTCTGCCCCCATCACGACCAGCGTCTTCAGCAGCAGCAGCGAGTCGAAAGCACAGGCAGCAGCAGATTAGCACGCTGAATGCAAGGATAGAAGACGGACGTTCCAGCAACAACAACCACAGCGACGCCACTGCAGTCGCGACCACGTCGAGACCACACACGTCGCATGGACGACTCAGTGGTTCCCCGGCGACTAGGCTTCGAGCACGAGCAGCAAGCACATCCAGCGCCGCTAGTCCTCGCAGTATCCGCAGCAACGCAGACTCACGAGACGAATCTGCTCGTCCAGTGCTTTCCATTCCAACTCAGCGCCCACAGTCGGAGGCAGGGCCGCGACCCAAGAAGAGCTTGCTGTACACGATTGGCACCATGGGCGGCAGCACGATGATCGAGTCACTCATGACTCCAGGAGTAGACGATGCTTTCTCCAGAGAGGATGCCGCCCAGCCAGAGACTGACGCTGAAGAGCTGTTCATATTCCCACCAGCAGTCCAAACTCAAGAGATTGTCTAGCGTTGACTGTTGCCTTGTATTGTTTCTGGTTGCCATCATCACTTTCGCTCTGAAGTCGGAAGCTCACGATGGGAATGCAGAGCCGTGATTCTCTATAGTCGCACCGAGATCTTGTCGGCCTTGAGCTGGTTCTTGACCTCCTCGATCGACACTTCTTTTCGGTGGAAGATACCGGCAGCGAGCGCAGCATCGCAGTTGGTCTTCTCAAAGACCTCCGCGAAGTGCTCGGGCTTGCCCGCGCCACTGGACGCGATCACTGGGATCGTCACGGCCTTCTTCACCAGCGACACCAGATTCAGGTCGTAGCCGTCCTTCTGGCCGTCCATGTCCACACAGTTGAGCAGGATCTCACCGGCACCCAGCGCCTCGCAAGCCTTGGCGACTTGCACGGCGTCCAGCTCACGCGTCTCGCGACCACCCTTTACAGTCACCTGGTACCAGCAGTACGCCTCACCGTTTGGTCCTGGCTTGTCGAGCTTGACCACCGAGTACTTCTTGGCGGCTTCGTCGTCGAGCGACGCCACGTACTGGCGGCGAGGGTCCAGCGAGATCACGACGGCCTGCTTGCCGTACACGTTCGAGATCTGTTCGATCGCGCTGCCGCCCAAGCCCTTGCTGCCGGCGGCGTAGTACGCCTCAGCCGCGTACACGGCGTCACTGCCGATCGACACCTTGTCAGCACCGGCACGGAAGTAGCGCGACGCCACGTCGAGCGCCGAGAACTTGCGCTGCTGGTCGTCGACGTACTCGCGGATACCACCGCCGACCGTCAGCGGCACGAACACCTTCTCCGAACTGGCCTCGAGCACCTGCAGCATGGGCATGTCGCCGATCGGCTGCTCGCGGAAGCTCGTGATGTTGAGGAACGCGACTTCGTCGGCGCCTTCCTGGTAGTAACGCGTGCACAGATCCACTGGCTTGCCCATGTTGCGGACCTCGCCAGCGTCGTCACTCTCACGCACGTCGTACTGGTCGCCCTTGGTCACGACGAGATCACCCGCGTCATTCGAGCGCACGTCCAGGCAGCTACACACACACAAACACATCATCATCATTAGCCTCCCCACCCGACTGCACTAGTCCACACGCGCAGCATATCCACTTACGCAATCACGCGCTTGGACAGCAGCGTCGGGGGCTGGTTCTTGGCCTCCTCGATCTCGTCGTCGTGGTCCGTCATGTACGTGAGGTTCTCGAGGAAGCCCTTGATCACCGAGATGCCGATCGTGCCGCTCTTCTCTGGGTGGAACTGCGTGGCCATGACGTTGCCCTTCTGCACCGAGCTCACGAACTCGACGTCGCCGTAGTTGGTGGTCGTGAGCACCCAGTCCTGGTTCTCTGGCGTGCGCGACGCACGGAACGAGTGCACAAAGTACACTTTCGTGGCGTCGAACTCCTCGGCGTGGGCCAAGTGCGAGAACAGAGCCGACTTCTTCCACACCGTGATGCCGTTCCAGCCAATGTGCGGCACGGCGACCTTGTCCGTCGGGAACTCGGTCACGTGGCCAGGGATCACACCGAGACCGGCGAGCTCCGGACACTCGTCGCTGCCTTCAAACAGCGTCTGCATACCCAGACAAATGCCCAAGAAAGGACGGTTCTGCTGCAGGTACTCGCGCAGCACGGGCGTGTACTCGGTCTCGTTGAGGAACTCCATGGCCTTGCGGAAGTGGCCCACGCCCGGGAAGATCAGCACCTCGGCGTTGCGGATGTCGTCGGCGTTCTCCACGTCCTTGAACGTGTGGCCGGCGGCGCGGATCGCGTTCTTGACGCTGCGCACGTTGCCGGCGCCGTAGTCCAGCACGGTCACCTGCACCATTGTGTCGAGTAGGTTGAGTTAGAAGGAGGTGTTGGTGCGTTCGTCAGTCGCGAGCACGAAGATGGAATGGCGAATGGAAGGCGGCAGTGAGCTCTTCGACCAGCAGCGTCGCCGGATGCATCATCCGCACCGCCCACACTAAACATACACGAATCAGCGTCGATTAGGCTGTTTGATTGGCTGATAACCTTCCAAAGCGACTAATGATTGGTTGAAATGAGAGTTTGGGCGTTTGGTGGCGTCCGGTGAAGCCATGGAATTATCTTCTGGCGCAAACATTCACTACTCAGAGACCAGGTCACTGAAATGAGGTCCCTATCCTTAAATTTGAAGAGCCGCTTCGATTGTCTCAAAAATACAAAAACGGCGACCTGAAGATTCAATCGTCGCCATGACGTCGCCTTGTAGACGATGAGGATGAGAGCCTCCTAACCGCCTGTCTGCAGTTTGGGTGTTCGACTCACCTTCGTTGAGCAAAACTTGCTGTGGCAAGCAGCATTTCTCTTCGTAGCTCTTGAAGTCACCCTCTGACGCGCATCAGACCTTCGATCTTCGAACTTCCTTAGAGCATTTTTGTTGTTTGCTTTCAGGCTTTTTCCCTCCACGCGTCGACAATCTCGCGACACGCGTCCAGCACAGGGTCCGTGAGCTGTCGGTGGTTCTCGGCGTCAAAGTACAAAATCTCCTTGAGCAGCTCGTCGTTCACGGCGGCCGTGAGCAGTGCACTGTCTCTCAGGTCTTCCGGGGTTGCAATGGCGAGCTGCTGCATCAACTCGAACGTAATCAGGCGGCTTTGGTCCTCTTGCTTGCCTATCTTGTTCATCATCATGGCGAGCGGTCCCAGCGAGTTGCTGCGGTAGCGTCTCACGAAGCCCACAATGGCTGGAGCCATCGTCGATGAGCCATGCTGGATGATGTAGTCGATTGAGTCGCTCGCCTTTTCCTTGACGGTGAGCTCTACAAGCGCGCTTATGGCGTGGCCAGGCGGACTCACGGGCAGCAACAGCTTCACAGCATCCACTGTGTGCCCCACGTGGGCACAAATTCTCACGGTCGGCGTCAGCCGCTCACGCACGCGGACAGAGATCAAATACTCGAGAGCTCGCAGATTATTGCCTTGAATCAGCTTTCTCAAAATCGACGGATTGAGGGGCCCTGCGATTGGTGGCACTTGGCGTTCACGATACTGCAGCAAGAACTCGGCGACTTCGATCAGCTCTAACTCCAGCACGCGGTGGATGAGGCCGATGGGATACCGCAGCTTCTGCTCCATCACCAGCCACTTGAGAACCTCCAGACGATCTTGCAACGCTGCGGTGGACACCAAATGCAAGACATGGAGCGCCGTACGTGGCAAATACTGTAAGCAGAGCTGCACGACGGGCAGCCGGCCACTCTCGACAGCGACTATGAGTGCGTTCGCCGGGAACAGTCCGAGTCGGCGCTCAAAGAGCCACTGCAGCACTTCAAGATGGCCGTCCCGCACCGCCTGGATGCAGTTCATCTCAGGTAGAAGCCCACGCACGTGCTGTGGGAACTGGGTCTCGAGCCAGAGCAGCACGTGGAGCTGGCCGCCGATCGTAGCTGCTCGGATGTTGAGCGACGTGCGCGACATCTCGGTCGGCACGTCGGTCTGCGTGTGATACAGCCAATGGACCATCGTTAGCTTTCCATAAGCACACGCAGCTTCATGCAGACGACTGCAAAACATCACTTTGTCGTCTCGTGTCTCTGGGGTGTTGCCTACGAGGCGCCACACGACGTGGAGCGCCTCGAAATCGTCGAAGTACGCGATGGCTTCGGCCATCGTGAGTTGCGCCCACTCATGCACGACGGGGCAGTTCCTCTGCTGCAGATTAGAGAACGTACGCTGCTCGTGGTCAAAGGTTACTCGGCCTTCGGCTCGATAGCGATGCAGCAGCGGCGCCATAATGAGCGGCACGCCTTGGACGAACGACGTGATGTGCGAGAACAGCGCCGGCTCTACGAGCACGAGCACTATGGCCGCAGAGGCCGCAGGTGCATGCGGAGCCGTAGATGACGGGGGCGCAGGCGCAGGTGGAGGCGAGAGCATGGCGGCGAGGGGATCTGAGGCTGGCGGCGCGAGAAACGAAGTGAAGTGGCAGCGGCCCGCGTGGAAGGTTTTCTCTCCGACGAATGTAGTTTTTGGAATAAACGATTTCGTCATTCAGTAGGTTCAAATCTCAGATTATTTCAGAGTAGCCAATCAGACGCTGCCGACTCATTTGATTTTTAACATTAGACAGTTTGCTGTCAACAAGTTCCACAATGGCACGCAGCAACGCAGGCCTTGACATCACCCTGTGCGCTCCATGTGTGAGCACGTGCGCAAGCGAGCAGCTCTTCAGTGATGCCAGCTCATTCGGTTTTGTCGCCCAAGTTCAACTCGTCATCAAGCTGGAAAGGTCCAGTTCAAGTCGCAACATGGTGACGCATCGATCGCCGTGGTGCGTTCGGCGACGCTTCCTTTAGCGTGATCATCTAGCGTCTGACACTACGCTTCAGTGGAGTTGTTGTCTCCCTTGTCAGTTGCTTGCCGTCGCTTTCTGCATTCGATACGGTAGAGTATCATTTGAAAACGAGAACTTCCCAAAAAGATCTTTGCAAAAAAAATTGAATTGACATTCACGATTTGAAACGCATCGAGCAGCGGCAACGTCCGACTTCTGCTCATAATACTATGTGGCTATGGCAGCCGACTGTGTGGCTCGGTTTAGTAGCAGAACTGGAAGAACGAGCTCCACGTGCACGAGGCCTTGGCCAGACACAGCGCACGCGTGTCGCGCTCGTCGCAGCTCAGAGACGGCGTTGGCGCTGGGGTACGCGTGGTCGGAGTCGGGGTACGCGTAGTCGGGGCAGGGGTACGCGTCGTAGGAGCTGGCGTTGGGGCGGCCGTAGGAGCACGCGTGGTTGGCACTGGCACTGGAGCGGCCGTTGGGGCACGCGTGGTCGGCGCTGGCGTTGGGGCAGCCGTTGGGGCAGCCGTCGGCGTGGAGCCACCGCTCTTCTGGATGGCGGCCAGGGCGTTGATGAGACCGTAACCGTACTGGTTGTTTGGGTACACCGAGTTACCGGTGCCACCGCACGTGCCGCTGACGGCAGGCAGCGCCTGGTTGGTCGTCGAGGTCAGCAGCGAGCGGACCTCCTCGAACTTGAGGCCTGGCTTGGCCTTCAGCAGCAGAGCGACGACACCCGACACGTGAGGCGTCGCCATGGAGGTACCCGAGATCGTGTTGTAGGCGGTGTTGCCCGTGTTCCAGGCGGCACGGATCTCGTCACCAGGAGCGGAGATGTCCGGCTTGATGAGCTTCTGGCTCGTGATCGTAGGACCACGGCTGCTGAAGTCGGCGAGGCCGTTGTTGATGTCGGTGGCACCCACAGCGATGACGTTCGGGTACTCGGCAGGCGAGCCGGCGGTGCTGCACGACGGGCCTTCGTTGCCGTTGGCAAAGATAGGGATGATACCCGCGGCGATCCAGGCGTCAACGACCGACTTGTACGACGGGTCGTTACCTGGGCCACCCAGACTGTTGCTCACGAGGTGTGGCGCCTTGGAGCAGTCCTTGTTGTTGCCGGCAGTGTCCGTAGGGCACGTCATCCACTGACCACAGGTCAGCAGATCCGACTCTGGGCAGTCGCGGCCGCGGCAGCCCTTGCACGAGATCCAAGTCGAGCCTGGGGCGACACCGACGCCGTTCGAGCCCGCGATGGTCGAGATCGTGTGCGTGCCGTGGCCGTTGCTGTCGTACGGCGTGGCAGCCTTCTTCTCAGGGTCGAACCAGCCGTACGTGCTGCGCTGGTTGGCCTTGATGGTCTCGTGGGTGCCGAGCACACCAGAGTCAATGTGGCCGACGATGATGCCCTGGCCAGTGTTGCCCGACGCCCAGACGTCCGTAGCCTTGACACGGCTGATACCCCACTCGGTGGTCGCCTGGATGGTGGACGTCGTGTTGACGACCTTGATCTCAGGCAGGCTGAAGACCTTCTCCTCACGGAGCTCCACAATGGAAGGGAGGGTCGCCAGCTTCTCGACGAGGGCGAAGCTCGCGTCCTTGAAAATCATGGTGTTGGAGATCCACAGCGACTGGCTGGACGAGAACAGAGACTCGGTCGAGGCAGCCTCCTTCGAGAGAAGAGCCGTGACCTCGCTCTGGGCGACTGCGGTGTTGGCCTCGAGGACCGACACGATGGCCGAGATCTTGGACGCACGGTCGGCGTAGTCAGCCTCGTGCACGGACTCGATTGGGTTCGCGACGGCGTCCTTGAAAGTGGCGACGAGGTTCACGGTACCCTGCTGGCGGAGAGCGCGGTGGACGCCGCTGTGGACGCGTGGGAGGGCGTCGGTCTGGCCGAGCGAGCCAGCGGCGACGGCAGCGAAGGCGACGATGGACGCGATGCGGGCAACCATGATGATCTTGCTTGTAAGTTGATTGAGTCTTGAGCTGAAGAGAGCAAAATGGAGAATGAGAATGCTGGGAGCCGCACGCGAAAGCTCTTCGCGGTCGATGACCTGGTCGCCCCCTTCTCAGGACTCCCCCCTTGAGGTGTGGAGGGTGCTCTCCACTGGTAGGACAGTGCACATGTCCGTAAGCCGACTGAAACCTCCTCAAGTTGAGGCTCAACGGCTGACTGCAGGCTGCAGGGCAGGATGTCGCGAAGCTTTTGAGGTTGGCAGCGTTGTAATCGGCGACGAACGATCATCCGGATACGGGATGCCGATCCACTAGGATTTGGATCTGATTATCTACACATAGCGCAGACATACTCGACAGCAAGTGGTCAAGACAGTGGCACTCAACAATGGCATCTGTCAGTCCCACGAGCGAGTGACAGGACGTCCTCCAAGACTCTTCTTCCACGATGATGGCAGTCAGCGCAAGGACGCTTCTCCCGCCAAACTCCAACAGTACAATCCATTGAGCTGTAGTGTGCCCCTCAGTGAGGATCTCGATACCTAAGCTTACAAGCACCAATTTCATACCTCAAAGGCTCTATCGAGATGGTTGCGATGTAGTTGGGTTCAGTAGGAAGACTGCACTAGACTTGGAGTGCATGGGAGTGAACTCGTTGGACGTTTATTCAGTTCTCAGAAGTGGGCGGTCCACACCACCACCAGCATACAAAATGGCGAGTCACAATGGAGACCTACGAAGTGCAAACGCTCTTTCGCGCGTCGGCTTTCTGTGCATCTCGGCTGAATCTTCCCCTCTCAGAAATCTTGAAGGGTGAGATTGTAGCCACAGCCGCCTCAGTCACAAATCAATCAGGGTGTGGATCCTCATTGACAGAGCAGCGCCTGCGCAGCGCTGCCAAAGCGAATGCGCAAACCGAAGAGCTTTCTTCTGGAGACGAGAAGTCACACAGCGATGTGTTCTGTGGTGGATCACCGCCATGGGTGATGCATAACATCCACGGAGGATTACACAAGTGGTACCGGTATGTGGAAGATCAGCCACCATCCACGATTCTGTTGAGAATCCTCCGTAACCCGGCCTTGGGACCACTTCGCTTCGAAGAGTTTGCTCGGTATACAGTTTTGTACCCGGCACCTTGTACTGTACAGCCATCCCAGCGTCCTATCAATGAGTCTCGTGACGAAATGCCCGTCGGACAGTTGAGCTGAACGACGTTCAAAAGACGTTGTTGGATGCCTTCCAGTGATCTCGCAAAAGATCGCCTCCGTCAAGACAGTAGGATGCAGTCGAAGGCCTCTCATCAGCAGTTGATGAGTGGAGTCCTGGTTGACAGGCTTCAACGATCTTTGGTGATGCTCGCGTCGCCTTGCAACCCATACACTTCGATCCGCACTCATCCTTTGTTGAAGGCAGCTTTCCTTGACTGACACTGTCTGACAACCACTCTATTTCTAACACTGACCTGCATACTGCTTGGACACTTGCGGACGGCAATTATTCCCCGCAAGTTGCGGTGACATTGTAGTATTGGTAGCTCTTGATTTGAGACCGCTCAACTTGATTCTCCGATGCTAAACCTGTGGCAGAACCTGTGTCACACACACAGGCTGTGTGGTCAGTAGCGGAGCTGAATTCGTGAGTGTTGTGGAGTCCTTGCAATTCACCCAGCGTTCATACTATGTCCTTATAGTTGCTCATTCGGCCTCACTTGCACGACTAGTAACAGATCAGGTAGGTCTTGCTCCACGTGCACGACGGGTCGAGAAGGCACGTCGCCTTGTCTTTCGCTTGGTCACAGCTTGGTGTCGGCTCTGGTGTCGGCGCTTCCTCCGTTGGAGAAGGCGCTGGTGTCGGGGGCTCCGTCACGCCAAGACTCTTGTCGATCGCAGCAAGAGCGTCGATGAGACCGTAGCCGTACTGGTTGTTGGGGTACACTGTGTTGTCGGTGTCGCCGCACGTGTCATCCGTTGCCGGCAGATTTTGGTTCGTGGTGGTCGTGAGCAGCGAGCGCACATCTTCAAACGTGAGACCGGGCTTGGCGTTGAGGAGCAGAGCGACGACGCCAGACACATGGGGTGTAGCCATCGACGTGCCGGAGATCGTATTGTACGCAGAGTCGCTGGTGTTCCAGGCAGCGCGGATCTCGTCGCCAGGAGCCGAGATATCTGGCTTCACGATCGACGGCGCCGTGAGTGTGGGACCGCGGCTGCTGAAGTAGGCGAGAGCATCGCTACTGTCCGTCGCACCCACGGCAATCACGTTCGGGTACTCGCCAGGCGAGTTGACCGTGCTGCACGATGGACCATCGTTGCCGTTGGCAAAGATTGGGATGATACCGGCAGCAAGCCATGCGTCAATCACAGACTTGTACGACGGGTCATTGCCTGGTCCGCCGACGCTGTTGCTAACGAGGTGTGGCGCTTTCGAACAGTCCTGGTTGCCGCCGTCCGGGTCCGTAGGACACGTCATCCATTGCCCGCAGGCCAGCAAGTCCGACTCGGGGCAGTCACGACCACGACAACCCTTGCACGAGATCCAGGTCGCGCCGGGGGCGACACCGACTCCGCCGGAGCCGACCGCCGTCGACAGAGTGTGCGTGCCGTGGCCATTACTGTCATACGGCACTGTCGTCTTGTTGTCCGCATCGTACCAACTGTGCGTGCTGCGCTGGTTGACACTGATGGTCTCGTGCGTTGCTCGGACACCCGAGTCAATGTGGCCGACAATGATACCCTCGCCAGTGTTGCCCTTTGCCCAAATGTCGGTCGTGTGGATCCGCTGAACACCCCATTCAGCAGACGTATCAGACACGTCGGTCGTATTCGCTGCAGCGATTGAGGCCTTGGGTTCTGGGAGTGTGTAGACCTTCTCCTCGCGGAGCTCAACGATCGAAGAGAACGTCGCCAGCTTCTCCACCAGTGCAAAGCTTGCGTCTTTGAAGATCATCGTGTTGGAGATCCACAACTGGTGCTGCTTGGAGAACAGAGGCTCGTCTGAGGCGGACTCCTTGGCCAGCAGTGATGCGACTTCGCTTTGAGATGCCGCGGTGTTGCGCTGCAGGGCAGTCACAACCGCCTTGATCTTGGACCCGCGGTCAGCGTAACTGGCCTCGTGGACGGACTCGATCGGGTTCGCGATGGTGTCCTTGAAGGTGGCAACGAGGTTCACCGTACCCTCAGCGCGAAGAGCGCGATGGACGCTGCTGTGGATGCGAGGAGCGGCTTCAGTCTGGCTGAGTGAGCCAGTCGCGACGGCAGCGAAGGCGACGATGGAGGCGATGCGTGCGACCATTCTGGTCTCGATAGGAGTCACACTCACAGGAGGGAGTGAAATGGGAAATGAGCTGAATGAGGAGGTTGTCGGAGCCACGATGGTGTCCGTTCTCACGCGGCGCATTGAGGATCGCGGAGGATCCTCAATGCGCCGTTGTGGTGACCCGGCTCACGGAGCCACAGCGAGTTGTGCTGATGAGCTGTTCGAGACAGATCATTTTTCTGATAATACTCGACATAGCCAGGCACGGGATGACCAGAAGCTGACCTTTCGTGACAGTTGACGTCACTTGTCACTGGTGGGCATCATGTGGCTCACTGGCACCAAGAGCTGCATCTGCGCTCATATCCGATGAGGCAGAGGCTCAACCCATTCACCCTGAGCGGCAATGCAAAACGTCGATCGTTAAACCGCATCCTCGCACTGTAACTCTGGAGCGGAAGAAAATTACGGAAATGCAGTGCTCGACTATTGTGAACTACGTACTAGAAAGAAGAAGAATGCTGTGTTGGAGCCTGGAGAGCATCTTCAGATCCACAGATCAACCGCGGACTTCGAATTGTCGGCCGCTAGCTTGCGTGAAGACGAGCGCCAGGTCGGGGTAGATCGACGGCGGGCTACGAAAACCATTCACGTGCAGCTTGACACCAAGACTGATGAGCCGCTCGTTCAGACCAGAGTGATGGAGTTGCTGGCGAGGCCTTCGCCGTCACGAATCTTTTCAACGTCATCTGCACTCGCGGGCTCATGGGCGGCGATATTCCAGGCGTCCTGGACGATCGTCCCGAGGGCCTTCGTTA
This sequence comes from Pythium dissotocum, assembly GCA_023336355.1. Classification (NCBI taxonomy): domain Eukaryota; phylum Oomycota; class Peronosporomycetes; order Pythiales; family Pythiaceae; genus Pythium; species Pythium dissotocum. The sequence continues at coordinate 45,064 of JAADWY010000052.1, read as the reverse complement.
AACAGAGCGAGGCGACACGAGTAGAGAGCGTCTCAAGCTATTATCGGACTTCGGGCAGCTCACGACAAGTGCTCCAGCATCGTAGTCGTTGGTGACAGTGCTCTCATTCTGAGGCAGCTTCGTCAATACCGACCACCCAAGAACCCGCGCCTTCTGCGACAATACGCCATAGCCAGTCGGCTCGTGGACCAGCTCGATATCGCCTGTTGGACGCACCACCTCCGTGCGTACAACACTATGGCTGATTATCTAGCCAACCACGCCATGGATCATCGACTCAGCTCCCAAGTCCTGCATCCTACGGCACGCTCAGGGCATGCCCACATGCATACTCTCCTCAGCAACGATTTACGTCCTTGGCTTGCCGCCTTCGCCGACCGCCAAGTTGATTAGCCTTCATGTCTAGCCTCAATATTTCTCCACAGCTATTTGGGTACATTAATTGCGCTCAATAGATCTTCACCTTCATCATCGTCTCAAGCTGGCCAGGCACTGCTGCACTCTACTCGATGGCGTCCTCTTGACGCTTGTGCGTGTGTGCCGACGGCACGTGTCACCCGTTCTCGAGCTTGTTGAACAAGCGCAGAGCCGAGCAATGCTTCGCGATCACAGCGGCCTTCATCTCTTCCAGAAAAGGCTGATTGGTTTGCTTCTCAAGCAGAGCTGGCTGATTGGCTTGCTTGTCATGTAGAGCTGGCTGGTGTGGTAGCGGTTGTTGGCCAGACAACAGACGCGTCGCCTGGCTTCGATGCTGCGATGAAGCGATGACGTTGACTTCCTCTCGGCGCGACACTGCTGCTGGACGATGCTGGGTGTGCTTCTGCAGTGCTTCTGCAGTTGGACCTTCAAGTACGGCGTCATCATCTACGTTCATGAGCACTTTGACAGCTACTCATCCTTCCCTGGGCATCAGCAGCGCCTCAATAACGTACGCTTCTTTCGTAGTCGTCCCTTCTCCAGCTACTTGGCCGTGGGCTTCACCTTCTTCTTCTTCTTCAGTCGGTCTTCCTGTGCCTTGGGTGCTTGTCTGTGTCTGTTCTTGAGTTCGTTGCGTTCTGTGAGCTTGTCGCGCGTGAGTGGAGATCGGTGCTGAAACGCGTGTGAACGAGACCATACTGGCTTAATTCAACGAATATTCTAAGTGTGTTTATATTCCTTCTACTTCTTCTTGATAGAGTCCTAGCTAGCACTAGTACTAGTATCATACGCATCCGTCGTAATCCAGAGTGTGGAAATGCCACCGTATGCAGATATTCAGAGACACAGATATGTAGAGATGAACATGTGCAGAGATACCGATAGACAGCGATAAAGATACACATAAACACAAACCCCTCGCGTGCTATCCAGCAGCGCAAGCGCACAAACACGACCATACCTCAACGCAACGCGACTCTCGGCGAACTGGCAGGCAATCCAAGCGGGGCCCGTAGTTCCGACACGTCACCTCAACTCCGCAGGCGCCGCAACGCGAGCGGCGAGCTCCTCCCTTGCGGGAGTATGCCCACACACGCCCACGCGGGGGTTGGCACAGCTTTCACTTCGGCGGGAGAACCACAGGAGACCACTGGAAAAGACAGGCAGACGAAGGGAGCACGAGCGGCGAGGCGGCTGCGCAGGAGACGGCAAGATGAAGAATGAGAATGAGAATGAGAATGAGAATGAGCAGCGGCTCCTGCCGGGTGCAGCGCATAGAGATCGAACGTTCGAGAACGAGAGCCGCGCGAGAAGCATGTCGGTGACGCGCGCTCGGCCGCTTGGTCGCTTCAAGCCCAAGTGACTTGCTTGGTCTCTTGATGAAGTGATGGATCGCGAATTTTTGAGGCGTTTGATGGGGAGGTTTAGGTGTAGGCGAGTTGTTCCATAACCTTGGTACGATGTACCAGATACTCTGCAACGGTTTGGTACAGTAGCTGGTATAGTTGGTACCACTATGTGGGCCACACAGACGAGCCTTGGTGTCCATTTCGCCATCATTCCTGTTGCTGATTGGGATAGGTCGATGTTTCATGTTGCCATCGTGGAGTGATGCAAAGCCGTGATGCCGACGTGATGATCCTGTCGTGTGTGCGCACCCACGAGCACGACGTGGCCGCACGCCATGAGGCTACTACGCACAGCACATCCGTAGCAAGCAGTTGTGTATTTGTAGCTATTCCGACTACGGCTTCGAGTGCTCGCGACTGCTGCTCAGTGCCCATCGCACAATGACTGCCATTGATCTGGATGGACAAGACTATCTACGGAGCGGTTGAGTCGCCGTCGCTAGAGACGCAGGACTCTCGCAACCTAGCAACGCTCATCGTATCCTGCCAGCACGGACTTGACAGCAACACCTACTGCACGAGTGTTAATTAGCGTGAATCAAGCGCTGCCTTCAAGCCAGGCAGTCGTACGTAGTGTGACGCGCACCGAGGGCGCTCCTGGGAGTGCTCCTCTTCGCCAGCTTTCGTCAGTTTCCTTTGGATGCTGAGCGTTCCTCTCCGCCAGCCTGAACGGCGCCATCGTCGCATTGCGCTAATGTAAAAGCCGGTATCACTACTGTACAGCATCCGCATGACGGCACTGTACTGCGGTGGTTATCTCATCGAAATCCAGGCAACGATCAGCGAGGCTGTACGCTTGACAGCTCCACCGCATGCAGCTCCAGTCTTCGCTATCTCCCACTTTGCCACCTTTACCCATTCCACTTGGCCCAGTAGACTTGGTTTCACTATGGTGCAGGTGTTCGGAGCTCTTCATGGACAAGACCTGAGCCACCAGCTGCCGAGTGTTCAGAACCGATGAGTCTGACTCTCAATCACTTGATTAAAGTATGTGAGGCGGATTTCCAGACCGTAAAGGGCTGACTCGGTGGGCTGTTGGTCTGACTGGGCAAATGACGATCTTCATGGCAACATCCGACTCGATGGAGAGGCGGCGCGGCTCGCATCCTAGCTGCTGATGGGCCCGGTTGCGAACATGGCGTGCAATAGTGTCAACTGCATCACGGCATTCTCAATCTTGCCCTCTTCTCCACAGCACCACCCACCACAACAGTCATCATGAAGTTCTCCACCATCTTCGTTGCCGTCGCCGCGTTCGCGTTCGCTTCCGTCTCGGCCCAGTCCGGCGCCGGTGAAGTCAAGGGTGTGCCACTCGTCTTCGACGCGCCAGTGTCGCTGCGTCAGGCCACGTTCATCAAGGGCGATGCCATCATCCACAGCCGCTCGGAGGACCTCGCGACGTCCAACGTCGCCGTTCCAGACGCCCACAACCCATACATTAAGGTGAAGGGCACGGGCAGCACCGGCGACTCGTCAACTGGTGTCGTCGGCACCGCTTTGTCGGTCGAGTCTGAAGACAGCAGCGCCAACAACTCGACCGGCTCCGCTTGGACGATTGTGTTGGCGGCCGGTGGCTGCGCCGTTGCCGCTGTCGGCATCGCCGGCTTCGTGTTCATGAAGAAGCGTCAGCAGAAGAGCGAGGACGAGTCGGACATGGACGCCAAGACGCCCGCCAGCGACTCGCCTCTCGACGAGATCGTCGAGTACAAGAACGACATGCAGACGCCAGTGTAAGCGCCTCGTTGTCGTCGTCAATGTGCCATCCCAGTATTTAGCGTCCCTCCAGTTCGTCTCCGATCGTACCAAGCGTTGAACGTACCCGTGTAGTGTTGTAGTTGCAGTTGAGAACCCGAGATAGATGTCTGAAGCCAACCGTTGGCCAGACACTGATCCAATAATGAGATCACCATGGCGAGCGCACGAAGCCGCCAACCATCATCAACCCTCCTAGTGTTCCATTCTCTTCCTGTGGTCAACCCATTCCTACTTGATTACAGCAGGGCGTAGTGAGTATGGGATTCCGTAGGGAGTCATTTGCATTCGATGCGCTCTGTTGCGCACCAATACATTGTGGGTTCTCATTTGACCTTAACCGCCAAGAGATCCTTCTTCCAAAACTCTGTGGCGTCGGACGCAGTCGCCTGGAAGCTGAACGAGTGGATGGATCTTGTTCCGTGAAGCGACGCTGTCTCATCGCGTACCAGCTCACAATCCGACGAGAGGAACTAGTTTCACATAAGAGGAGATGTAGAAAATAAACCTGATCAGAAGAAGTAGGTGGGCGACGCTTATGTGTTGTTGTAGAGTTGCAAAATCACCCCTTTTTGCTATTCATTTCCACCATAACGACAATAGGCCAACATCATGCATCAAAACACGGTAGGTCGTGCCGTCCAACGTCTTTTCGGAGCCGTTTCATTCGCGGCCCCGTTTCTTCATCCTAGACGAGAGGTCGTCTCTATCTCATCCCGTTGTCTCTCTTTTGATTGGCTATATTCAGAATTTCATCTAAATCTTTCACACAGAGTCTTCGTTTGTTGGTGGACGACTCAGTTTTGATGCCATCCGTCCGCATCCCATCGTCCTGACGTGCTGGGTGTCACCAGCGCCAGTTCATGCGAAACGTCACCACCCACTCATCGGCTCCACCCGCGTCATCTTCATCTTCGGCCTTCCACCTTCCTCATAACTCAACGAGACAGGCGACACCAACGTCGTCCTCTGCATCTCCCTCACTCGTCTTCTCGTTAGTCGTCCTCGCCGACGTCTTCTCGCTATCCGTCCATCATCGCGCGTCCATCGTCGAGTCACTTCCGATTCTTCTCCATCACAACCATGGCTCCTCAGGTAACTCTCGGCGTCGCGCCTTCCTCTCCGCTTGCGGCGTCGCCGCGCTCGTCTTCCTCCGATCTCATGAAGAACATGCCTGCGTTTGATGTGCCGTCCATCGCGCAGCAGCTTCCGCCCGTCGCGCCCACCGCCACGCGCCTCTATTTATGCCGCCACGGCCAGACCGAGTACAACCGCCAGCACAAGTACCAGGGTCGCGGCGTCGACACTGTGCTCAACGGCTCAGGACTACTGCAGGCCACGTGCCTCGCACACGCCATGCGCAACGTGCCACTGAGCGCTGTCTACAGCAGCACGCTGCGCCGCGCAAGAGAGACCGCGACGATCGTCGCCAAGTTCCACCCCAAGCTGGAGCTCGAGCACTTCAGAGATCTGGAAGAGATGAGCTTCGGCGTGATGGAAGGCCAGGACCACGCGCTGTTCAACGGCCAGGTGCACGAGATCCACGAGCAGTGGCGACACGGCGACTACACCGTCAAGTTCCCGTCGGGCGAGTGCCCGCTAGACGTGGTCAAGCGCGGCGCGACCAAGATCAACGAGCTCCTGCAGCGTGCGATGGGCGGCGACCACGTGCTCATGGTCACGCACGGCCGCTTCAACAAGGTCATCCTCACGCAACTGCTGCACGGCTCGCTCGAGTCTATGCACGACCTCACGCAGGACAACACGTGCGTCAACGTCGTGGACTACGACCACGCCACGCAGACCTACGCCGCCGTCGCCATCAACAACACCATCCACCTGCCGCAGACGCTCATGGCCTAGATCACCACATCACGTCATACTGTACACACGAACGCCTATGTAATGCGGCAGCGTAGCCGATCGATATTTTATAACTAGAATGGATGTCTCCCCGAGTGGTGTGGATTTTGAAAATCGCAAATATATTTGAAGTATCTCTGGGTCTGTCCGCTTCCTCCTCATCCTGTCTTCTCCTCCTCATCATCTTGCATCCCGGTATGGTGCTAATGGGCTAGTCTACTCCTGGTAGGACACCTCATCACACGTGCGCCAACTTCACCTATAGAGGCGTCTCCCCCGACCTTCGTGTAAGCTGTTTATCTGACCATGACGATGTCGTCGATCTTGAGGATCATGCGCACGCACTCGGTGGCCAGCGCGATCTCGCTCACGCTCACGAGCAGCGGCTGCAGCACGTTCAGCTCATACATATCACTAATCGATCCTTTCCGCACGTTGATACCCATGCTCGCGTGGCCCTGCGCGTGCTTGGCGCGCAGCTCCGTCACGATGCCGATCGGGTGGAGACCGGCGTTCTCCGCGAGCGTGTACGGAATCACCTCCAGCGCCTCGGCGAACGCCTGCAGACAGTAGCTGGCCTGGCCCTGCAGCGTGCGGCCGTACGCCGCGATCTTCTGGGACATCTGAATCTCTGGCGCACCACCGCCACAGATCAGGAAGCGCTTCTTGACCAGCGAGCGCACGACACACAGCGCGTCGTGCAGCGAACGGTCGGCTTCCTCCAGCACGAGCTTGTTGGAGCCACGCACGAGAATCGACATGGTCTTGCCCTGGTTCACGATCTCCGTGATCTTGACGACCTTGTGGCCGCCCAGCGTCTCCTCCTGCACGAGGCCGGCCGAGCCGAGCTTGTCGGGTGTCAGGTACTCGATGTTGGCGACTGGCAGACAGCCCAACGTCGTGGCGATGTGCTCAATGTCGTTACGTTCGACGTCCGTGATCACGCGGATGCCCATCTTGGCGAGGAAGTGCAGCGACAGGTCGTTGGTCGCGTCACGCAGGATGCTCTTCTGGATGAGCAGCACGTTGGCGCCCGACTTCTTGACCTTCTTACACAGGTCCAGCACGTACTTGCGCTCCTCGCGCAGGATGCGGTCCATGGCGGCGTAGTCGTTGATCACGACGTTGCTCTCCATGTCCGACTTTGGCGCCGACAGACAGAACTGGATGAGCGCGATCTTGGCGTTCTCGATCATCGTCGGCAGGTTCATGGTCGCGGCCTTGTCGAAGCCCTTGTTGAACACCAAGCCCTGCACGAGCTCCGAGTCGTCGATGGTGCCGCCCTGCTGCTTCACGACCTTGATCGTGTCCAGGTCCACGTTCGTGGCGGTCGCGATGTCGATGACCTTGAGCACAGCGTCCACAGCGATCGGCGACAGGCGGTCCGAGTACTCGGAGATGACCTTGGACGACAGCGACGTCGTCACGCACTTGATCAGCTCGTCGCGGTTCGCGAGGTCCACAGGACGCGCGATGCCCTCGAGGATCTCCTCGGCCTTGCGCGCCGCCAGACCAAACGACTCGGAAATGTTGGTCGGGTGGATGCCCTTGGACAAGAGCTCCTCGCACGCGCCCAGCAAGGCGCCGGCGATCACGCACACGCTCGTGGTGCCGTCACCGGCCTCAATGTCCTGCGACTTGGAGATGTCCACGAGCATCTTGGCCGTCGGGTGGTACACCTGCATCTGCGACAGGATCGTGGCGCCGTCGTTCGAGATCAGCACCTCGCCGTTGCCCTGCTGGATCATCTTGTCCATGCCGCGCGGGCCGAGACTCGTGCGGATCGCGTTGGCGATGGCTGTTGGAAACCAACAAAACGAAAACGGTGGTCAGAACACCACCAACAACAAATAAATAGGATTTTGTTGGGGAAAACGCCAACAAATTCCGGCCACCACCATAATGCACGCAAGATGGATGGTGACGTCGGATCAGGTTGCGTTGGAATGGAACGGAGCGCACCTTTAGCGGCGATGATATTGGACATGCGCACATCCTTCTCCTTCTGCTTGCCACGGAGGGTTTCACCGCCGGTGTTCGGGCGGGAGATCGTCGCGACGGGGCCAGACATGATGCAAGTTGGTGGAGTGAAAAGTTGGTATTGGCGTTGGTTGTTGGTCGCCTTCGCCTGCTTTCTGTTGGATTTTCCTTCCACAGTTTGGGGCCACAGTCGATCTTTTCCTGTGGGGAATGAGTGGGGGACTTGACCACACGTCGCGACGGTGTAGATTTTATCCAATCAGATAGCAGATACATTCTTCAAACGACCTTCGCGCAACATTCGCAGATGGCGCAAAGTGGCAAAATTGAAAAGGTTGGAAAGCGGACTCCATGACGGCGATGGCGGAGCATGTTGCCGCGTTTGTGCGCATCGTGAACGCATCGCAGTCCAAGGAACTGCATGAATGGACAATCGATTCCATGGACAGGGCATTCGCCTGGGCAAAAGTGATGGAAAAGCTCGTAGAAAATGCGGCAAAAGACGGAGAGGACGCGATGGCGGAACTAGGGGAGGCGCTGTCCAATCATCTCCAGCATGCTGCGTTGCCTTCTCCACATGCACAAGGTACTGCAATCACAGTCACGACGCTAAACTATGGTAGGATTTCCATACGTATCCGTGTTTCTACGTAGTCTCTAATGGATGATGCATACAGCGACTCGTCATCTGTGTGACGCGATCCTCACGAGTCCGTGGCTCCACTCGCATCCACGCCGCCCAGAGCTCACAACACGGGTCTTCAAGAAGCTCATCAAACTCAAGCGCCTCGATTTCGGAAGCTCACTCGCATCACACAGGTTCGTTTGAGGCCAGGGCAGTGTCCGATGAAGGAGGAAGGCTCATGAGTTGTGGTGCTTAGTGATCTCTTCGTCCAGCAGATCAAATCACGGCATTCACGAGAGTCGATGGATCACGTAGCTGAAGTTCTGGGTCGCGGGTGCAAGCAGACGCGCGTGCAAGGTTCGGAGCACGGCCGGCTCGGGCGACAGTTCCAACAGCTCTTTGACTTCACAGTGGTTGTCTGTTATAGTGGGTTCGAAAGCCTTTGAGATCCCATCTCTCGCCAGCTTCCAGCTCGAGCAGCGTACTCTGCGACTGAAATCACTTGCAAGAACCCTCCAAGCAAACGTCTGTGCTGCAAAATCACTGTCTGAGAGTCAAAGTGCAAGCGAAGACGCTTCCGCTATCCGCGAGTTCCTCAATCGCGTGGAAGACCAACTACGCCAATCTAACAAGGACGTCGTGGTACGTGATCTGCTGATCTGTATCAACCTCTGCGGGCAGTGGACTGTAGCACCTTAGCTGATTGACTGCGATCATCCACAGGAGACAATGGTGTGGTGCACTGTCTTGCACTGGCCTTCCGACCACGCCACCGTCCGCACGAAAATGATCCAGCTGATCGAGTCGTGGATGCTGTCGCAACCTGCCAACTCGCTCTTCACCCTCGAGCCGTGGCTCGCAGCCATGTTCGCGTCACAAGCGGAAGCGTTTTCCCGTCAGTATCTCGACGTCTTGCTCAGCTCTGGCCTTCGTGTGCTCGGTATGGATGGGATGGATGCTTCTTCATCAATTCGATCACACAGTCCAAGCTAACGATGACTGGTCGGTGGTTCTATTGTAGACCTACGAGACCTTCGAAGTCGTATTGGCTCCCTCGTGCTGCATGGCGCCAAGCTGGAAGCCGCCGTGGAAGCTCGACTCAGCCTGCTCGACGAGGACACACATGAGCAGCTCGTATCATATATCACAGAATAAACCAATCAAAAACTCTTATTTCGATATTCAACCAATCAAATCTCATACACATCTTCACCAACCAGCTGAGCTCTTCATGTGACCAGCAACAAGCAACAAAACGCCCGTGGTGTTGAAGTGCATATTCGCCATGTTCCGCACCTCCATGCTACGCTCTCTGCAGCGCCGCCATGCCGCGGCTTCTCCCAGCATCAGCTTCATGACCCAGCGTCGCTTCCATGCGCTGGGTGTGAGCCCAGAACTCGTGGAGAAGCTCGCGTCCATGGGCCTCACGACGCCCACGCCCGCCCAGTCCAAAGCCATTCCGTCCATCCTCCACGGCAGCGACGTCGTGATCGCGGCCGAGACTGGCGGCGGCAAGACGCTGTCGTACTTGGTGCCTGTGCTCGAGCACCTGAAGCGTCATCCGCTGGCCATGGAGGACATCCACCGGCCTGTGGCACTCATTCTCACCACGTCGCAGGAACTCGTGGGCCAGATCATGGCTGTATTGCGAGCAGTAGACAGCGACTCGGCTCGCTACGCCTCTGCGCTGTCGTCCACGAACCAACTGCTGCCGCAGCGCGTGTGTCCGCTGCTCGTGGCGACGCCCAAGGCGCTGCTGCGAGCCACCAAGCCTCGGGACTTTGCGTTCACGCGCCACATTATTGTGGACGAGGCCGACATGCTGCTGGGTGGCGGCTTCGAGCGCGACACCAAGCAGATCATCGCGACGATCCGCAACCAGCCGCTCAAGAAGGCCGAGCTCAACCAGTGGACGCTGCAGAACGACGCCACCGTCAACAGATACAGCGACGAGGCGCGTGAGCTGCTGGCCGAAGAGATCTCGAGCGACAGCCGACAGACCGTCTTTAGTGCAATATCCTTTTCCACGCTCCAAGATGATGATGATGATGATGATGATGATGAACGCCTTTGGATTGAGTGCTGTTATTCCTTAACCTACTAGTGTTTGTGGTAGCGTACGCGACGATCCCAGACTACGGCAAGCGTTCGGTCCGCGAATTCATCGACCACAAGTTTCCAGACGCCAAGTTTGCCGTCACAGAGGTGAGTGAGCCCTAGAGCTGTTGAACTCTGGTATCTATGGATAGTTGAACGAGGAAGCTCTTGTGACCAACTAGGATTTCCACCGCACGCTGCCGCGTCTGGACATCACCGTTCACCACTTGGAAGAGACGGACTCGGACCTGCCTCGCATGGAGCTGCTGGTCAAGATCCTTACTGACTCGACCGCAAGCGAAGCCGTTGAAGGCAACACCCTCGTGTTTGCCAAGTCGATCGAGAGTGCTGACGCGCTGCACCAGTATCTCACAAATACCCAGAAGATGGATGCGCTGCTGTACCACAAGGAGATCTCTCGCGACGAGCGCCAGCAAGTGCTCAAGACGCTGCAGGATTCGACCGCAAACTCTGTTGTCGTCTGCACAGACATCGCCGCACGAGGCCTCGACACCACGACGGTGCGTCATGTCGTCCAGTACGAGTTCGCCAACGATGTCGTGAGCTACATCCACCGCATCGGCCGCACGGCCCGTGCAGGCACCAAGGGCAAGGTCTCCAGTATCGCGAGCGAGCAGAACGAGCTCGTGCTTTCCAAGATCGAAGACGCTGGCCACGGATCACTCGACCGCGCCTTCAGCCGCAAGCGCAGCCTCCGTAAGAAGGTCAAGAAGGCGCGTCGTGATGCTCGCGACTCCGACTACTAAGTGGCGAGAAATGTAGCCATGTTCCATAGATTACGGATACCATGGACAGATAGAATGATAGAAACGCATGGAGCCATCGCACTTTCGCGTCGTTTCGCGGCCGAAACCACTATCGCTTGCTGGGTTGGCCTCTTTATTTGGAGAGCGACCCGTTCAGCGCATCGCCCGTTGGGTTGCCTGCTATTGGGTCTTGAGGCTGGCTGTTTGAAAGCCTCCCGTGCCTCATCACGACGACTGCTTGCTCACGAGGCGAGAACCACCTCCTATCACCACCATGGCAGAGATCCGAGAGCTCAAGCTCAAGCGCGTCATCGGCTACAATGGTACCATGGCCTTTACCACCCTCACAGGCATGATAGTCCACGAATCTGACAGTTTGCATGTCATTCAGGCAACTACTTCAACACGCTCGTGTACTCGACCGACGGCAAATACCTTGTCTACTCGCTTGGCCTCGCTGTCGTGATCAAGAACCTGCGCACCAACGCACAGGCGTTTCTGCGAGGCCACACAGACATCATCACGTGTTTGGCGCTGTCCAACGACGGCACACGACTCGTCACGGGCCAGCAGAGCAAGAGCCGCGGCAACAAGGCGCCTGTGATCGTGTGGGATTTCCAGAAGGCCACCGAACAAATGGCGCAGAAGACCGATCAGAGTGACACCGTGCTCTTCCGGCTCGTGCTGCACATGGGCAAGGTCCAGGACGTGGCCTTCTCAGCTCGTGACAGCTACCTATTCACGGTCGGCGGTCAGGACGACAACGCGCTGGTGTGCTGGAACATGAAGACGGGCGAGCCGATCTGCGGCACGCCCTCAGGAGACGACTCGACGCTGGTCGTGCGAGGCTTCTGCACGGGCACCAACGACGAGCTGTTGGTCACAGGCGGCAACTACACGATCTCAGTATGGCGCGTGGACACCAAGCACCGCAAGTTCCACGCGCTGCGTGCGAATCTGGGCAATCTCAAGCGCGTTGTGACGTGTATCGGCGTCTCGCCGGACGACAAAGTCGCCTATTGCGGCACCAAGACCGGCGACTTGCTCGAGATCTTCTTGGACTGTGATCTGACCAAGCCCAACTGCATGCTTCCGCCCGTGGGCACTCAGAAGCCACGCTATAACCGTACGACGAAAGAGCGATTCAGCCAGGGCATCCAGAGCATCTTGGTCCACGACGACGAAGAGAACAAGCGCTTTGTGCTGCTCGGTGCGGGTGACGGCACGCTGGCGTGTCTGCGCATTGGCTCGATCCACGACACGTCCGTCAAGACGACGCCCATCCCGACCGAGTTCGTGGAGAAGCTCGTGGGCGGCGTGACCTCGATCTCCGAAGGCAAGCACGGAGACTTCTACGCCGGCACGAGCAACTCCAACATCTACAACTTCCACTTGCAAGCCGACAGCTTCAAGGCCGAGCTGCGCTCCACGTGCCACTACGGCAGCATCAACGACGTCGTGTTCCCGCAGAGCCGCTCACGCAGCGAAGACGACAACTCGCAATTGTTCGTGACGTGTTCCAAGACCGATATCCGCATCTGGAACGCGCGCAAGATGCAGGAGATCCTGCGTATCCAAGTGCCCAACCTGGTGTGCAACTGCATCGACCTCACGCCCGACGGCAGCACGATCGTGAGCGGCTGGGACGACGGCAAGGTCCGCGCGTTCTTCCCCGAGAGCGGCAAGCTCAAGTTCGTGATCCAGGACGCCCACAACGACGGCGTCACGGCCATCTCGGTCGTCGCCGGCAACACGCAGACGCAGAGCAGAGAGTGGCGGCTGATCACGGGCGGCAAGGACGGCCGCGTGCGTGTGTGGCGCATCACATCGTCGCGGCAGACCATGGAGGCGTCGCTCAAGGAACACCGCGGCCCAGTCAACTCGATCCAGGTCGTGAAAGATGGCAGCGCGTGTGTGAGTGCGTCGTCTGACGGCTCGTGTATCGTGTGGAACCTTGAGACCTTTGTGCGCACGCAGGCCATGTTCGCGTCCACGGTCTTCCGCCGTATCCTGTACCACCCGGATGAGTCTCAGATGCTCACGTGCGGCTCCGACCGACGCATCACGTACTTCGACTCGTACGACGGCGAGGCCATCCGTATCTTGGAGGAGGCGTCCGAGCTGGAGATGCTGGCGATGGACATCGAGCACAGCGGCTCGCTGTTTGTCACGGGCGGACGAGACGGCTTGCTCAAGGTGTGGCACTACGACAACGGAGAGACCGTGGCCACGGGCAAGGGCCACAGCGAAGCCATCAACGCCGTCAAGATCTCACCGGACCGCAAGGAAGTCGTGACGGTCGGAGCCGAAGGCGCGATCATGATCTGGGATATGAGCGAGGCGATGCAAGAGGTCCGTGGCTGAGGAAGAGACGGCACCAAGTAGCGAGCGAGGCCCGAGCCAACGACAAACAAACACGACCTACATGTTGCTTAAATATTGAACAACCGAACCACCGACCAACCAGCCTTCCTACCTACCTGCTTGCTGGCTTCAGCGGCTCTCTTTCTTACATGGGTTCGCGATCATTTCTTCGTATCGTTTCGGGGCGTACTGGACGCAGACGACGGCAGAGATTCAATCACGTTGGCTGACGAGGACGCAGGGTCAGCAGAGGATGAGAGCAACGCCTTGGCAGCAGACTGCATACAACAACAAAAACGAGTGAGCTGGTGGACAAACACCAGAGACCACAATGCGAAACGGCGGTGAGCTTACCGCGGCAGGTTGGTACACCTGGTGCATGAAAAACGAGTGCAACTGGTCGATCGTGCGCGTGGCAGGAGTCGCCTTTGGGGGAGCGTCTGCAGCTGGAGCAGCCGACGTGGGCGCGGTTTTCGGCTGCTTCTTCTGGCACCGCAGACACTTTGCATCGGGATTCGTCTTTTGGATGCCAGCGCAGAAGCGACACGCCGGCGACGCCAACGGTGTCGGAGCTGCAGACGGACCGACGGGGATCGTGACCACAACGGATGGAGTAGCTCGAGCGGCCGCTGCGGTTGGAGCAGGTACTACTGGAGCTGGTGCTGATGCCCGTGGCGCTGGCACTGGAGCTAGTGCGGACTGTGTTGGAGCTGGCACTGGCACTGTCTGCGCTGACACTGGTACAGTGCGTTGTTGCGATGCAATCACCGGCACAGAGGCTCCAGAGGCTACCGAAGCTCCAGCGATACCGGTAGCCACAGTCGTGGCAGGCGCCACGGCATTTGTTCCAGCACTCTTTACTGGCTTCGCATCATCCTCTGTACATCATCACACATCAAAGACGTTAGAATATCTCAGTCTCTACTCGTCGCAATTTCCTCCGCATACTCACCATTGTCGCTGATGCTCATTCTGTCGCTCTCATTCTCGTGGTCGGACTCGGATCGCACGACGGGTGAAAATGCCGCTTCAGGTGCATTCAGTGAATCGCTGCGGGTCCGCTGCTCTGTTGCATCCTCGGCAGTTGCTGTTGGTTCTTCCACGATTCGCTCGGCCGTAGCACTAGTACCTGCAGTTGGGATTAAACCTGCAGGCGCGGGGGTAGCGACAACACCACGATCTGGAACTGTTGGCGTCGACACTGTAGGCGTTCTTTCAGAAGTAGACGACCGTCGAAACGAATTCTCCGTCGTTTCACGCGTCGCTGCCGTTCGGCCATCTGGACTGCTTCGCGTGCTTCGAGGGCTGGTTCGATCGGAGACGCCTCGCGAATCTTCATTCGCCACGTTGTGTTTGTCACTGTCAGGAAGGATCACGAGCGCCTTGCCAAACGCGGCGGCGCTTGAGGCCGCAGACTTGAACGCCGCCAGCTTCTCTTTCGCCGTGCCGCTGCCTATCTCGACGTTGCCCACCGCAAATGTCCAATGATAATGCTCTCGTCCGGCCATGAAGCTCGTCTGGAAGTCGAAATCCGAGGCCTTTTCCGCCGTTTTTTTCTTCATCGATGACCAAAACTTCAGGAACGTCACACCAGGAATCGCGTGGGACCCGAGTCGGCGGTGGTCTTCGCTCAGCATGCGCTTGAGCTCCAGAATCAAATCGCGCCACCGCTCGCTTTCGGTGAGGATCTTCTCGAGTATTTCTTGGTACATATCCGACGTCGACGAGCCCGTGATCGAGAGCCACTCGCGACCAGCGACAGCCAGACACGCCTTGCCGTCCTTCACCTCTAACTTGACCATTTTGCCGCAATACTTGTGGACCCGCTCGGCGTAATCCAGGTAAAACTGGAGCTTGCGTGGCTTGGTGGTTTTGTTGCGAATGGGCGAGAGTGCGTTCGGCAGGAAGCTCGCCATGCGTGTGATGATGAGCTTGAGGAATGGATCGCTGTGTGAGAACATCGGTCGAAGAACCGAACAAAACAGGCGCTCGGCTCGACTCATTCTTGGTTCGGACGGAGTGACGCGTGAAGCAGTAGCAGCAGTAGGAGCGGCGACGTCCGGTCGCCGTGGGAGCGACGAAGAAGTCACGGAAGACGACGAGGACGTGCGAGAAAGTGGCGGGCGATCTTGCTGGTACTGCGAGCGATCGTGGTGGTAATCCCCGTGGCCTCTGTCTCCTCCTACAGCTGCGGACGAGCTTGGAGGACCGTGATACCCTCCTGGGTGTTGCTGGCCATGTGGCGGATACCGATCAGTCTTGAGATGATCATGCGAGGCAAACGGCGCTGTCGTGTCACTCGAAGCACGTCGTAATTGCCTGTTGGGGTCGCCGAACGCGCTGCCGCTACTTCCGCTTCCTCGATAGGAACTCGATCCTGCATCTGCGCCGGTCATAGACGAAGACGACGACGCCCGTTCGAGGGTACGATGGTGTTCTGGCGGACGCGAGGACAGCAGCGTTTCAGCAGTGGACGCCGCTGACGACGCAGTGTTGTTGGCGCCTCCCGTGGCCGCCGGGGCATTTCCTGCGACTCTGTTGCGCCTGTTACTCAAGTAATCGGCCGTGGAGATGAGCTTCAGTCCGCCATTATTCGTCGCCGCAGCATCAGCGTCACCGCCGCTTCCAGCAGCTGCTGCTGCTGACGAGGTGAACCGCACGCGTGGGTCGCGGCTCTTGTTTGTGGTCGTGACAGGCAGTGAATTGGCACGAGACAGCACTCGTGAAGGAGGAGGTGGAGCCAGGGAGGCCCCAGGCGTGGGGAGCAACGCCCGTGGAGATAGCTGCTGCGCCGAGGGAGCACGAGCCGCTGGTACATCGCTCGTTGTTGAGGTGGAGACGCTGGGAGGCGGCAGCGATGGCGCGCCGGCCGACCGATTGCCGCTTTGCACGTACCGTCCGCCGCCTCCGCCGCGACTGCCGATGCCCAGCGGCACCACTTCGATCGCCGCTGCCTTCACTTGCTGAGCTGCTGTCGTCGCTGTCGTCGTAGGAGACACTGTGGCCGGATCACCTGTCGTGAGGTCGGAACCGTTGAGCTTGAGTCTCTTCGTGGTGCCCTCGACAGGCGTCGGCGTCGCCGTTCGCGGCCGTTTGTCGCCTCCGACCATCGCAACGTCGCCATTCGCATCTGTACTCGCCGTAGTGCTCGCAGAGCTTCGACGTGATACTGTAGCGGCAGCCGCTGGCGTGTCAACGGACGCCTCCACGGAAGCCGACGAGCCACGCTTCGTCGTCGCAGTCGTCTCAGTCGCCCCAGCCGAGCCTTTCTCGCGCGGCGCATTCGGCCACGCGCAGTTCAGCATGATACCACGATGCAGTTGGCAGACGCGACTCGCTTCGCAGTACCGCAGGTGCTTGTTCTCCAGCTCCGCGCCGCAAAACGGATTGCGGCACCGGTTCACGATCTCCTCATAGCGTCGCTTCTTGGCCGAAGAACTGGACGAGGAAGAGCCATTTCGACGGGAGCGACGCGTGGTAGTCGAAGAGGCAGATGAAGACGCCACTGGCAGCGCGGCGGAGGACCTGGTGTCGCCGTTGCTTGGCGACGACCGCCGCCGCGAAGAGTTCATTTTCGTCGGATACTGCCGCCCCGTCCAAAGTCCCTGCACCTTCAGTGGTGTGGCACACAGCACCTCGAAGCCGACATTGGGAATTATCGACATTCTCGACATTTTGCACAGATCTAGTGCAGTATTTCGACATGTTAGGTTACACTCTTGGTGCCATAACCACGGACAAATTTGTAACCATAACCAATCCGGTTATGTTTCATTCTGTTCCACGAAACAGAGAGGGCAATGGCGGTTCTTGTCCGACCTTGGGGCGATTACAACATGGACATGCCGCCGACCTCGTCAGCACTGGAGGGATGATGTCCATGGAGAGTACGAGTACTAACTAAGCGACGTTATCATTCAAGCCTGATGGCATGCAAGCGTCCATGTCTGCTTGGACGGCAACACCTGCATTGAGAGGAAATTACTTCGACGCTAACGTTACGAATCTTTATGATAGTGTGGGCAGCAGGATCGACTGCCACCTCTTGCCATCGCGGTAGAGATCGCACTATGTACAGTGGCGTTGCACTCCTATTCACATTGAGTATGATACCACATTGTTCGAGGTGCTGTACGAGTACGTGTATTGTCATGCGATGTCGTGAGACCTCTTCGGTGGCGTCGTGCAGACGGGGAATACACTGTAGAGTCACAGCCATCGATCTCACTGCATGGGGGGGGGATGAAGCCACATCAGCAGTTTAACGATACGATACCTTGATACAGGACGGAACACATCGTTACTGGGGACTTTCCCTCAATGGCTCCCCACGCCATCTCGTGTACGCTCGCACTCGACTGGCCGAGACCACGACGCCCATCGGTGCTTTCACATGTTGATCTGGAGATGTCCACTTGGTCACTTGAGTACATCTCGCCATAATGATGAAATGAATGCCCGCATGACGAGCGCAGCAGCTCTGCTGGCCTGCAACAACAAAGAAAAGGACCCTCCCTCCGCGACCAGCTCCCAGGCACAAAAGCACGCAGGTAGGATGGACATGTGGGGTCGACTCTCTCTCTCCTGATCGTGGTGGGGTTTCTTTGGCTTGGAAGGCTTCCGATGGTTTTCACATCAGCCCTCGCCCTGAACTTCCAACAGTTGCATTGATACGCGCGCCGTCTGGTCGTCGACGGAATTATATTCGGTAATCTATGTGGACCACACAGAATCTCACTTCACTCGCTTGAAGTTGCCTTTTGCTTCGACCGGAGCTGATGTTGGTGGCGATGTTTATGAACGACGGGGCAGCTCTCCGTGTGAAGAATCCGAGGCGAGTGTACGGCAACTATGTTCTCATTGGCTCGTTTGCCGTAGAAACTTCGCGTGGCCTTTGTGGCAGCTATAAAAGTCCGTTGCCGATCTCCGCACAGACGTGGAAATCGACCTGCGGTGATCCCTGGTGACAGAGAGATGATACGCCCAGCGACAAGGAGACGCAGCGTCATTTATTCTTGCGCCGGCGCTTCGAGGGGGTGCGGCAAAGAATGGGGCGTTCGTACGGTACGGCACAGAAGATCTGCACCATTGTGACTGGGTAAGTCTCGGTGCCGGTCGGAACTGAGCACTAACTGCTAGATTTTAGGGCAAGATTGCAGCCACGGAGAAGAAAGAGAAGTTAGCCAGGTATTATTGCACGGTATACTCTGCAGCTGGCAACTTCCTGCATTTGAGTCCTGCACCTACATACCGGAAGGCCGTGCAGCTCCAGAGTAAAATATCCTGGGTTGTACATTTTCTGTTGGCGATGCCGGTGGTGTCTATCTGTCTCGAGTGGCAATTACGCTCGCTCTACGCGTGCCGGGGATCTCGTGGCATGCTGTCGTGCTTTATGTGTGCTTGGATATGCATCAAAATGCCGAGGCGCTAAAGACGACGCTTGCTCCCAAATGGCTGCACGTTTCAAGAATACCGTACCCGTAAATTACGGCCGGGTTCAGTTAATTTTACGGTCGGCGCGACGACTTGTTTAACGTCCGTCCTACCAAAAAAGCTTCACTGCCACGAACCCGCTTGGGGAGTTTGAGTCGTCAAAGCAACCACGGTGCAAAAAATGCCGCAAAAACGCAAATTTCTGGCTTGTCCACCTAAGGGCTAGGGCTGAGATCGCCAACTTTCGCTCGAATTCGCCTAGTTTCCTTGACGGAACCAGCCAATCAGCGCGCGGTGGACGCATGGATACGCGAATTGTACACCCTTGTCTTTGCGACCCAAGCGCATGGTTGCCCCAGTCTCACAGAGCCTCTGTGGTCTGTGTGTGCGGTGTCTCTGCTGGCTGAGCGAGTCGTGGTCGTGAGCCATGCACACACCATCCTGGCATTCGCGGCCAAGCCCAGCTCAAGATAGTTTTCCTCGGTCCCGGGTCTTCTCTCTGCGCGTTTGTGTGCGCCGACTGGATTGATTTCCGATAAATTACCGTCCCAGAACTCGCAAATCCGGCTTTTCCGGACGCCTCGCGAGTGTGAGGAGCTGTTGTTCGAGTCTGGAGCTTCACAATAGGCCACACGTGCTGTTAGACACGCAGCACCGGCAGACCCGAACCTCTGTCCCCCAGGGCTCCCTCAGTCTGGTCGCCGCATTTCCGCATCGCATCGCATCTCCACACCAGCTCAGTTCGTCGCCACACGCGGAGGAGTGCCGGTGTCTTTAACAAGCACGGTTTCTTGTCTCTCTGCCTGGTGTCCTGGGCTCGAGAACGTGTCTGAGTTGCCGCGAGGTGATCGATCACGCGGAACGGCGAGTCGAGTTGAGTTGGACGGGATTGGAGGAGCTCATTCCTTCTCTTCCCGAGTCACTCACACACTCCCCACCACAGCTCCCCAGCTCAGCAGCTTCCTCTCTATGCTCAACCGAACCCGCTCGTTCGTCCTCCCGACCTTCCAGCGTCTCCAAGCGTCGATGCGCGAGTTCGACCACATCCCCATGGGCATGGGCATGAACAACGGCCGCGTGAGTGCCGCCTACGTGCCTCCCAGCAACGCCTCGGCCAACTCGTGTGCCGCCGGGCCCAACAACACCATCAACATCAACAGCACCACCGGCAACTGGCGAGAAGCAGGTGAAGAACTACGCCGTCTGCGGTCTCAGGTCGTGATCACGATCGAACGCATGCTGCGGTCTCACCAGCCACACGACGTGCTCACGCAAGTCCCTGAGAACACCGACTGGCAGTCCAAGACGTTCGTGCTCGCACTCAAGATCGAACGCCTCATGTTCCTCGCGGCTCCGTCTCGGGAAAACTACCTGAACGAGAACACGCTCCGCAGTCGCGTCCAGCTCCTGTCTCGCCACCTCGTCCGTATCCGCAAAAGAAAGAACGCCATGGCCACGATCGGTGCGTGATTCAACCCACGTCCACCACGCGGCTGCCGAGTCCTCCCCACTTCCACCCAGTCCCCAGTGTCTCGCGCCCCACAGCATGTCTCCTCGGTCTGCTCCCCCCAGTCTACCACTGACAAGTCAAGATCTTCCATGAAGCTGGTCCGCCGACCTCCATTGGACAATGTGAGTTGACGGCAGCCAATATTTATGCAGTTGACCACCTTCCGAGGGGTCTGACGAGAGTCAACACCACGACTTCTTCAACGCATTGAGCAAACCAACGCAGACAGCCCAAGAGGCTCATGAGACGCTCCAGGACTTACTTTGTAGTTTAGTGGAGAGAACGATGACAGTCTCAACAGTGGCTTCCCCAGCCTAGTCCATTAGTATTTATCAACTCACCCGATCCTAATCCAAACCACTTGCCCCTGGCAGCCTAGAGACTCCATTCTTCATTCTTCCGAGGGTTCGTGCATGAAGTGCCCTCGGCAGTCACCAGAAACAATCGACAGGAGAAGCCGACCAAAGAAGGATAGGACCCTTCCAGGCACGAAGATCCAAGGTACGCAGCCAGGCAGCCAACGAGAACCCCGTTGCAGCCAGCGAGATTGGATCACGAAGTTTGTGGAAAGAAACGCGACCGGTTGCCCAAACGTGCGGCGTCAAAGTCACGCGAGCCGTGTTGGGGAACGCCCGCCCAAAATAACTCGCACACAGAAGCCCAAACTCGCCTCTCTTGGCCAGAGCTCCAGTTTAGCTGTTCGACTCCGGCCTGCCTCGGGCTCTTATTCTGACCCGAAATCCTAGCATTGGGATCAGAGCACCAAGCGACGTTTGGCTTGCATGGCGCGAGCCACAAGCTGTTTTCTTCGCCTCTCATGACCAGAGCCTACCGACTTTGCACTGGGGATCTCCCATTGCGGAGACGCTCTCGGTCTGCGAGTCCAGCTGAGCCTCAAAGAACCAACACCCCGCGTGGGTTGTGTCTGTGGAGACAACCAACGCGGTCATGACCCATGAGCAGGTCAATGTTTTCGGAGGGGTACGCCATCTATACCTTCTATCAGCTTAGTTTGTGTGGCGAGGCTGAAGTTGACGCAAAATGATGTACATCAGGCCTCAAGTGCGTCCCAGCGAGCGATGTGGAAGCGGCAGGTCTCCCAGCACTCGGTAAGCGAAGTCGGATCAGTTGCCCAGAATCCGATTTGATTCTAATCCATGAGTTCCAAATCTGTAGCCGGACACAAGGCCGGATGAGCGAGTCGCGAAGATCTCTCTGCCGAACGGAGAGCAAATCCACGATATGTACGTATGTTTTTGTATGCAGAGATCGGGATATGTGGCTGATGGTGAAGTTGCCACAACAGAAGCAAGCTGTACGAGAAGCGATGCAAGAAGGAGGAGCAACGCAAGGCGCACCGCTTCATGCGTGGCTCGCAGACTGCAAGGTCACCACAGACAGAAGGGCGCCATGCCATCGACCCGGCCGTGACGCTTACAAACAAGCTCAACGACACGCCGGACGGGTACTACAACACGGACTGCGGCAGTAACAAGTCGCTCCAGAAGAGCCTCGACGACTCGGCCAATCCGTATTTGAGTGCGTTCAGCTCCTCCAAAGACCGTTTTGCTAGTGCTGCCGCATATCGATCTTCGACCTTCGCGAGTGTCGTCAAAGAGCCTTACGCCGATCCTGAGGCCATCGGCCCAGGCACTTACCGCTCCAAGAAGCGCGCGATGGAAGTCATGCGAAAGCAAGTTCCCATGCCAGCGTACATGAGCAAGTCATCACGCTTCGAGGAGGCCAAGTCCAACGTTCAGGCGGTGCTCAATGGCAACTTCTACGACGTCTCGAATGGCTCGCAGCCGCCGCAGTACATCAAGCCATCGAGTCCGTCGAGCAAGATGAGAGGCCCCTTGATCTCGCCCACGCCACGCTTCAAATCTGGGCTGTTCCCAGGTACACTTTGCGTGAATATCGCTGTCCGTATGCATGTGCACTCATCACATAATCTTCACGTGTGTCCCATAGAGCAATACGTCTCTTCCAAGCAGCACCAGCTCCAGCATGACGCGCCTGATCGCTTCTACGACATCAGCGCGTCGTGTAAATTCACAATTGACTCGTCCGTCAAGAGCTCCAACTTCAAGTGTGCGACTATGCAGTCGCGTGTACTGCGTCTTTCTTCCGTCCGTCGCCTCAACTAAGCCAAGTGCCCATCACAACCACTTAGTCAGTCATCTAACCACTTGCAATTGGTGAATGTCCTATGTAGGAAGCGTCGATGGTACACAACATGCCGAACCTGCCGATCCTCTCCAGTGCCACTCGAGAGAGTATTGGTCCTGGCACGTACAACGGCTCAGCGCAACCCAGCCCACGCCCGACCTCCCAGGAGGGCATGAACTTCATCATGATGCCACAACACGTACGTCGACTCGCTTCTCTAGCTTGCTGGCCACGTGAGAAGCTCCATACTGATCATTTATGTGGTTTCTGCAGCACGATCGCTTCGGCATGGCAGGTGGCAACGTGTCTTTCATCGAGGCGCGCTTCCGACGTTTTTGTATGGAGCCTCAGCCGCAGACATCGCCATCTTCCAGCAAACGTCGCGCATGAACACTCGGTATCTTCAGTGCGATTGGTGGTAAAGTCTTCCTGCCTCGCCATTTTATCCAATAACCGTATCTAAAAATGGAAACAGATATTTATCCAGTTAAACCTGTTTTCTCTACCATAATTGATTTTGATAGGCTGAAAATTGATGTCAATGAAAGGCGCCGAAGGGCGGAGTTGCGTCACGAGAAAGCCAAAGCACCAACCCCGAAGACGCAAGCAGCTCACGTAGGAATCATGGCCGACAAGATCTGGAAGACCGCGCCGAACAAGGCCCTGAAGATCATCAAGCCGATCGTGCACGTCGGCTTCGTGCCGCTCATCATCTACATCGCCATGAAGCAGGAGAAGGACCTCACGTACGTACTGCCGTGGCTCTTGACTCGAAAGCGATCGCGTGTGCTGTGCTGTGCAGGCGGTTGATGCTAACAGACCACCTTCCTTGTGATGCGCTTGTAGGCTGTGGCAGATTCTGTTCCCACTGGCGTCGCCTGGTGAGCCAGCGCAGATGTAGACAGCGATTGATGCTACTTAATACGAACGTTATGTCACCGAACGCACCCTCCTCTTCCTCTCCAACGCCAGTGTCCTGCGCATGCTTCCGCCAGTACAGTAGCCAGTTTCGTGTTCACCCCACGGAGCATCACAGCGTCGGTTGCCTACGAGTTTCTCCGCGCTTGAGGGCTTCGTGTCGTTGGTGGTTTCTTCGTCACCGCCTCTCGAAAGGTCTGATGACGGTCTTGCAAAACGACAAAAAAATTAAATCGTGTTTGATTCCAAGCGCTTTCACTGTGGCTACGTGTACAGAAGCAAAGCGTCGATTGCAAGTTCGTGAGCACTGTCTGCAGCGACCTAGCACTTCCAGATTCGGCACGTGTTGTCCTTGGAGCCTGCATTCAACCACCACGGTGAGTCCCGATTCCCACACACAAGCCATCCACCATCCAGCTTACCTGTAATAATAGTGTCGCCTTCGTAGTTGAATGCACAACTGAAGATCTCGTCCGTGTGGCCCTCCAGCATCTGCAGACAGTCGCCCGTCTCGACCTCCCACAGTCGCGCGACCTTGTCGCTGCTGGCCGTGAGCACCTTGGAGCCCTGTGGGTTGAAGCACACCTTGGAGATCTCGGCCTCGTGGCCGATCAGGATGGCCTGACACGCGCCTGTCATGGTGTTGTAGATGCGAGAAGTTCCATCAGCCGACGCCGTCACGAGCTTGGAGCCCGTGGCATTGAAGCTCACGTCCAGGATCTCGTCATTGTGGCCACGTAGCGTCTAAAGTTCGTAAGTTCTCGTCAGCTATTAGCCCTACGTAGATGCCTGTATCAAAGGGTACGAACCTGCACGTTCTGGCCCGAAGCGACATCCCAGATCTTGCAGGTGCGGTCGATGGAGCCACTGATACAGAGCTCGCCTGTGTAGTTGAACTGTGTACTCGAGATCTCGCCGTGGTGGCCCGCGAGCGTGTGGATACAGCGACCACTGCGAACGTCCCACACTTTCACAGTGTGGTCAAACGATCCTGTGATGATCCGTTCGCCCTGTGTGTCGAAGTTGAGACTCACAATCTCAGCCGTGTGGCCAAACAGCGTGTGCAGCTCTTGGCCAGTCTCGACATCCCATAGCTTCGCAGTATTGTCCATCGAGCCGGTCGCGATCACTGTGCCCTGCGGATTGAACGAGAGACACACGATCTCCGTCGAATGGCCTCGGAAAGTGTGGTAGAGCTGACCGGTCTCAGCGCTCCAGAGCTTACAGGTCTTATCGAACGAGCCCGTGATGATCTTGTCGCTGTGTCGAGCAGATAACAGTGTAAGGAGGGACGGGTAGATAAATGCAAGTCTAGGGATGTGTGAAGCGTACCCGTAGGGGTTGTTGAATGCGATCGCGTAGACGACGTTCTTGTGGCCTTCGAGCGTGAGCAGCTCGTCACCAGTCTGAGTGTCCCAGACTTTGCACGTTCGATCGTAGCTGCCTGTGATAAACCTGTGCAACAACAGCAATGCCTTCGATCAGCTATTGTCTATGGCAGAGATAGATCGAATCATCGGTCGAACGTACTTGTCGCCCGACTTGTTGAAGGCGCAGTTCGTGAGAGGCAGAATGTGGGCGCGAAGGATCTTGAACAGGTAGAAGTCGTTACTGTCGTTGGTCTCGAGCTTCTCAATGAGCTCTACAGCAAATAGATGAACAAACGTAATCATTAACAATTCACGACTGCCAAGCGTCAGCAGATACAACCACGCACTGTAGATGAGACGACGCAACTGTGGCTTCCTGGACTCAGAGATTAGCGGCTCCTCGAAGACAATCTGGTTCACCAGCACCTCCACATCCGATCTGTAGAAAACACATCAATATTGGCGTTCACTGCCTCAGAGTAGAATTCTATGGGACGACGTACTCTGCAGTGAGATGTAGAAGATCTATCTCCTTCATCTCGCGCGTGCCATCACGCAGCTCGTACTCGAGGATGATTCCTGGTGGGTAATATCGCAGCAGGAAACGCTTGAGCTTCATCTTGGCGTGGGTTTCCTCGTGGTTCGTTCACAGGTACGTAGATGCACGGGCGACGACGCGGATCTCGCGATCTACTGGGCTTCGAGAAGCACGCGAGGCGAAGATCCAGCCCAAGGATCCACTGCGAGACGACGCCTGCAGCCGACGCCTGTTCAGGGTGCGATGAAAGCTTCGCGTCGATTCGTAAATAGCTGTTCGTAAAAAGGGAAGTGTGCCGTATTTACATCGAAGAGATCTGTGACGTGGCGCAAAATCTGTGACGAGGAACGGTAAGGACGTGGAATTTACTCATACCAAAAGCTAGAGACTACGACAGGCACACGCGAGAACTCTAGTGACTACGGCGCCATCCCGATGGAGGCATCGAGTCATCGACTACGAGGGACGGGAAACTCACTGCATACATGAGCACTCTTCCGTGTTTTACACGGCAGGTGGGGTCAACCGCGACTGGACGTGGAAGAACGTGAGCTCGTTCTTTGGCGTACCGGGCGTCTTGGCGTAGACCATCTTGCGCTTGCGCGCGTAGGCGACGCCAGCGATGGCGAGCGCGCAGGCCACGCCAACAGCGCAGAATGTGGCGATGCGAGCACCGTGGTCGGTACTGTTGCCGTGGCTGTTGTCGTCGTTCTCGCTCTTGAAGTTCGTCGCCTTCGCCGTAGCCTCCGTCGGCGTTGGTGTCGTGGCTTCAGGAGCAGCAACAGCATCAGTGGTTGTGTCGGCGGCGGAGACGGTAGCTGGAGCCTCTGGGAGTGCGAGTGGCTGGTCAGGGGCTGAACTGGAGCGCTCTTCAGAAGGAGCTCCTGAAGCAGCAGCTGCGAGTGGACGCGGCTCGTCGACTGCAGAACGTTCCTCGTTTGGGGCACCAGAGGCGGCAGCCATCATGGGGCGAGATGCAGAGAATGCAAAGTAGTCGTCGATGTTGGTTGGGATGGCAGCAACTTCGGCGTCAGAAGCGACGGTTGGCTCAGTTGGCGTTGCGACCGCAGGCTGCGCTGGAGTCACGTCGGCATCAGAGGCAGCAGTAGGCTCTACGGCAGCAGCCACTGGCTGGGTCGCCGTGAGAACAGCGTCAGTAGCAACGGTAGGTTCAGTGACCGCCGCGGCTACAGGTTGGACTGCGGTCATGTCGGCATCGGAAGCCACCGTTGGTTCGACTGCTGGAGGAGCCACGGGCTGGGCGGCGTTCGCGATGGTCTCAGCGGCAGCAGCATTCTGTGGGACTGGCTGTGGGAACGCGTCGATCTGAGGAGCGACGAGCTGTGGGGCGACGTACTCACGCACTTCAGGAAGACCGGCGTTAAAGCCGTTGGTGACAGCGGCTTCATTGCTTGCTGTACTTGTTGGGGAGTTCACGTCGTTGACGAAGACCGGGGCAGTCGCATCCTGGCCCATCTCCACGGCAGGCAGAGCCGCGAGTCCAGGCACTGACGCGAAATCTTGGGCGGAAATAGGCGAAGCCATGAGCGCACTGAGCGCGAGCACAAGAGCGGAGACGATACGGACCATCGGGCTGGTTGTATGAGAGATAGCTGTACGGCGGCGAGTTCACTGTGGAGTCGGCGGCAGACGAAATGAGGAATGATGAGCACGGAGGGCGGTCAGCGCGCATCGTGGTCACTGCGTGGTCGTTGCACCAGGAAAGGACCGGCGTCAACGTCTGGAGGAGCTCAGCGCTGGCAACGCGCCGACCGCCATTTGCCACCTCAACTCGCCCGCAGATGCCCAGATCCGCCCATGTCGGCCAGCTAGCGAATACATGCGGATACGCACCTGCTCCTCCTGTATAAATCGATCTTTCGCAGAATTGATTGAGACGTTCTGAACCCATTCTAACCAATGAACTGTCATATATGATATATCACAAGAAACGATACAGTGTAGAATGAAGTGGGTCTCCATCTGGATGCAACTCAACAGCTCTTTTACGCATTAGAGTGGGGATTGGCACACGTCACAGATCCGTCGCGATTTTGCCGATGGACGAAGAGGATGCCGACGGCGCTGCCTTACACAGAGGGCACCACGCCGATCAACAGCCAACAGAAGGCGGATGGAACGCTTGGATCTCATAGAAGCTACCGCGGTGGCGACCATTGGCAGCTCGGCCCCCACCGAGCCACGTGACAGCAAAGCGATCGGGTGCACACTAGGCCGAGGCGGCTGGCGCAGAGACGGAGGAAGCGGCCGATTGACCAGTTTCACGCATCTTCTTTTGCTTGGCGCTGGCTTGGACGGCGAGTCCAATGGCGCAGCCGTACGCGCCGAAGTTCTGGCGTCGGGGGGCGGCTGTGGTGGCGTCCGCGGTGGCTGGCGTGACGACTTGTACCGTGGCCGCCGCTCGTGGCTTCTTGTCGGAAGGCGACGACGCCTTGCCGGACGGAGAGGAAGCCTTGTTGCCCATACTGGTAGCTGTTAGTCGAAGAAGTTGATGTCGAACTGGCGCGGTGGAGCTGGTGGCCTGTGAAGTGACTGGATTAAAATTCCTGTCGAATTTTTACTTCGTTCTCTGCAGATCCCGTCGAAAATGTCGCTGCCTGAACTTCAAGGATGCTCCTCAGCTTTGTCAGTTACCCATTGAATTGGGCGGACACCAAGCAATAAAGTTCAGTAACACTACGAGACTTCGACTTGCAATGTTTCGTACGGGTCCATGTATCTGATACGCTATCGCTGGTCTCGTTGTGCTCATGCATACACTAGCAACATGTTCTCGACCACCAGTCGGCAGATCGGGCACTTGTCCAGCTCTTCGTGCTGCGAGCACTCCTGGCACAGACACAAGTGGCGGCACGGCAGACACAGGATGCTCTTTTCGTTCGAGAGGCACACGACACACAGCTTGTGGTCTTGCGTCAGGTGGTCGTCGGCTTGCTGGGCGAGCTTCTGCTGAAGCTCCATCGCGATCTCCTCCTTGATGGAACGCACTCGCGCCAGCGAGCTCTCGAGCATTTGCTCCCACTCCTTCAGGTCGTTGAGCCGTCGAGAGGACACGATGTTCTGCATGAGCTGCTCCTCCAGCTCATCGATGCTCATCACGCCCCCTTCCAGATCGACTGCCACGCCGCTTCGACCTCCGACGCCGAGCCCGCTTTCCAGCAAGCCCCGCTCAATGCGTTGGTCGCGACGCTTCATGCGACGGCGTAACGCAGCGAGTTCTTTCATGAGCGCCTCTTGTTGTCGCTCGTGGTCCTCGTAACCGTGTAACTGGGTTTGGAGAAGATCGTTCTCGAACATCAGCCCGTCGCGGTCGCGTTCCATGCGGTCGATCAGCAAGTGCAGCTTCTGGTTGTTATGGCCGAGAGCTGCAATACGTCGACGTGCGTACGAGACTTGTTCCTGCATCTCACGGTTGCGAGCAATGAGTTCCTCGCAGTACGCTTTCCAAGGCCCCTCAATGTCGACTCCTGATGGTAGCCGGCGAGCCGGTGAGGACGAACTCGCAGCTGAGTCTCCGTTGGTATTGCTGAGGAAGCGGGGCATTGGCATTTGCGCGTCCAGTGGCAAAGGTGGCAGTGTCTGTCGGAAAGTCTGCATTCGCCTCGCTCTTGCCGCTGATGCATCTGGACGCGTCCGGTCCAGAATCGCCTCTGCGAGTTCCAGGTCGCTATCTGTCGCCTCGTTTTCCCCGTCATCTTCCTCGTCACTCGAGAGACGCAGCTCTCCCAATTGCATCGCACCGTCGTCACCCGCTCGGCGGAAAGCCATGTCTTCAAGTGAGGATAACGAGTGCTGCATCCGAAGACTGGCGCTGAGAATCGCAAGTCTGCGATCGCTGTCGTCCAGATTGAGTGATGCGTGGGAGCCAGTGTTCCACGAGGCGTTGCTGCTGCTCATACCGGAGATATTGAGGTCCTCTCGCGATAACTCTCGTGATTGTCGAAGCTGTTCGGAAACTGAATCGTCGTTGCGAGGAGGCAAGGCACGGTGGAAGCTACGGTAGGGCTGTGGTGGCCGTCGAAGTCGGAATCCGTCTTCGTCGATGACTGAGGGTGTGATAAGCGGTGGTGGGAGTGGGGACTTCTCTCGATACTGGCGGAACATCTTGGCTCGGATACGTCCATTCGGACCGCGTCCCCATGTAAGTCCATCAATGCCCGCAGCGCACGCACGTGCCATGGACGGATCATCGAACTCTAGGAAAGCGCAGCCTCTTGTCACGCCTGATGCCGTATCTGACGGAATCAGCACTTGAATGGGGTCGCCGATAATCGAAAACAGGCAGCTCGACAACACCTCCATGAGCTCTTCGGTTCTGTCGACTGAGACTTCGGGCAAATTGATGAGCACGCAGACACAGTCGAAGCACGTTCCCGATCGCGCATTGCCGAACTCAAACTGAGCCATTTCGAAGACGGGCCACTTGAACTGTGCACGTGGCGACTCGTCGGAGAGAAGACTGTCGGAGACCTGTTCGCGTGCTTGACGAGCGGACGAGATAACGGCAGGCGTGGCTGCGTCGTGGTGGGCGTCGTACACGAGCTTGACCAGCGTCATGAAGATGTCGACGTACGCGAGCTCGCAGTCGGAGTCGTACTGCTCAATCTCACGGACACCGGCGTCTACTGCCGCGCGGGTCAAGTCTTGGTCGAAGCCCAGTCGGATCAAATTGCGCAGCATAGCATTTTTGAGCGCCACAGCCTTTGACACATTAACATCGAGGTTGGACAGGCTTCTCGTGTGCATATCTTCATCTTGCTCGAACTCGCCCAGTCGTCTGTGGTCATCGAACTCTTCATCGATGTGCTCGTCATCCGAGTGATCAAAGGCGTCACTGACACTGTAGGGACCCAGTGTTCCGTGCGACTGCATCAACTCTCCATCGCTCATGGCTCCTTCTTCATCGACCAGCTCTTCAATGCGCCCACTGCTGTTGAAATCACTCGACATGTCGTCTCCGTAGTCTGGCAGATCAAGTTGCTCTCCTGGACTGCGACGCCGGCTTGCCTGGGCCATAAAGGCGTCGCGCCACTGTGTCTGTTGCGAGAATGAAGGCTGGAAACGCTCTGGTGGTCGATCCAATTGGATCCCAGGACGTCGTTCTGTCTCAGTAGTCTGAGCGGCTGTAGCGTCCTGTTGTGTTGATTGGAGTGGCGTCAGGCGAGGAGGAGTACGTAACTCAGGGTGTGGCGACGGTGGATGATCAACCGACTGCTGATTGTTGCTCGCATCTAACAGTGGAAATACAGTTTTAGAGGCAGCATTTCGCACCCAAAACAAATCATCATCGCACCTATATCAGCGTCTCGTGGCGACGGTGGCTCGGCGATCCGCGCTCGCGAACGAAGTCGCTGCAGCAGCGCGTCCGCCGCGCTTTCCACCGCTCTTCGCTGTATGCTCTCTTCACTGCCTGTTGTCGCGCTTGCGTCGTGGTACTCTGCGTCGTCCTCATCATCTCCTTCTTCCAGCTCATCGTCGATGTCGTTGATCTGGCGGGGAGACGTCTTCCTCTCCGCCTCTGGAAATCCAAATGACGGCGAACGGGTCGCAAATCGCGATCCTGTGGAGAGCCGTCGGGACGTCGTCGTCGACGTCGAGCGCACCATACCAACGTCCGTGCTGCTACGATACAGTGGCGATGATCGAGGCGCTCCGCCAGCTGACGCGTCGTTGATCGAAAGGGAGCTGTTCATCGGTGCCAACGTGCGAAGAGCTATTGTGGCATCCACGAACGTAACCGCAGCAGGATTGGCTGATTCGGACTCCTCGTACAAACGGTCCACGCGCTCGTGATGCACCCACGCCAGCGAATACGCTCACGTAGATGTAGAAGGAAGTGAAGAACGCGGCGCCTTGTCTTCGGCGTTTTTGCGGGCGGCGGGCCCGTCGCGTCCGGAAATGGGTCCGCGCACGAAAAACCGCCTTTCTGAGACCAGATAAAGTTCAGATCTGATGCGTGGTGTGGCCCACGTCACAGTGTTTTGTTGTGTGGACTACATAGCGAAATATCGACCAGAGACCAGGCAGTTCGTAGATGGCATCAATTTCCTTGAGCTTGGCACAGTTCGCCGCTTCCATGATCTTCGGGGTGGCCCTTGCGCTGCGTGCGACATGCTGTCGCTACGCCCGCGTGACGATGCTGTGATGCCCAGTGTCATGCCATGACATCCAGCTCTTGAGCCTCATCAGGTTGAGGTCCATGGAACAAAGGAAACTGGGCGAAGACGCCTCCAATGGAGGCCCTCCATTACACCCACCTGGACTGTGTCCTGTAGAGTCTGTTGAGGGATGTGGAATGAAGAGTGCAGATCCGCTGGATCTTTGAGCGACGAACCGACTCACACAGGACTGATGGCAGAGGCGGCTTGGATCGTTCTTCATCAAGAGTCGATTCTGGGTGGTGGAACACTCATGTTGCCTTCAATACAGAACTGCAGACTATTCAATAATATGGTGATGCCACAGTCCAGAGTACGTCAGAGGCGTTCGTTTTCGAAGCGTAAGCTTCTCGCCAACCAGCCCGACCAACGGGCCTGGTCATGCACATTTGGGTGAATCAGAATATTTAGATACGTGTTAAATTAGTGGATTTACCATGGTGGCTGCTTTTTGAACAAATTATGTACTTTATTAAGTTGATATCTCTCAAAATCCAGTCGACTTTGGGTTGCTGTGATACCATTGGCAATTGGACGACGTCAACTTGGTCTCCGCTTCGGCTCGCGCCGTGGCGTCACGGAATCGCCGACGGCGCCAGAGACCTCGCAGCGTGTGGTCTCTTCCGACCCAGCGGGCGCGGGTGCAAGCGCAGAAGCGAGGCGCGTGCCCTGATCTCCTGTGCTCGTGTCGACTCGGAGTGGGTCCGTGGCATCGCTCAGTTCTCGAGTCCGTGCATACCACGCAGACCAAATACAACTTTAGAAGCGTGTATTACCTGAACAGCAAACCATGAAGGTGCCTAGTGCCTTGCTCCTGGCGCCACTGCTGCTCGCGCTCGCGGCTGCGCAGTCGGCGCCGGCGTCCACGCCATGTCCTGTGATCCCTGGGTGGGAGAAGTCGACGCCCGCGCCGTCCAATGCCGCCTCCACGCAGGCGACCACCGTGAACGCGCGTGCTGTCAACTGTATCGAGGTGAGTGTCGAGGGTGACGCGACCTATTGCATCTCCGGTCCGGTCTGTAGCGGTGCCGATGCGGCCCCGGCCGGATCCAACTGCCCAAAGAAGGGTGACGCCGCCATCAAGGACTGCCACAAGTACCTGAAGAGCTACGCCGACGCCGACAAGTGCGTGGCGCCAGTGGACGCGCAGTGTGTCAAGATCAAGACGGGTGCGTGGGGCTGTGTCTGGGGCAGCGCTGCGGCTGCGACTCCATCGTCTGCGGCGGCTTCGACGCCGTGCCCAGGCATTCCAGGATGGGAGAAGCCAACGCCAGCGGGCGCGACTCCGTGCCCAGGAATCCCTGGCTGGGAGAAGCAGACCCCGTCCACTCCATGCCCAGGAATCCCTGGCTGGGAGAAGCCTGCGGCTTCGACGCCATGCCCGGGTATCCCTGGCTGGGAGAAGCCATCGAGTGCGACGCCGTGCCCGGGTGTTTCTGGTTGGGAGAAGCCAACACCAGTGGCTTCATCCACGCCGTGCCCAGGTGTCCCTGGCTGGGAGAAGCCAACGCCAGCTCCAACCCCGTGCCCTGTGATCCCGGGCTTTGAAAAGCCGACCCCAGCTCCTACTCCGTGCCCTGTGATCCCAGGCTTGGAGCCATCAACCACTCCTGCTCCATCTACTCCGTGTCCAGTGATCGCTGGTTTCGAGCCATCGACCACTCCTGCGCCATCAACCCCATGCCCAGTGATCCCCGGCTTTGAGCCATCGACGACGCCAGCTCCAACCACACCGGAGCCAACCACCGCGGCTCCGATCACGACCGTCCCTGCCACCACTGCTCCTGCCACGACCGTGCCTGCCACCACCGCGCCAGTGACGACCGTGCCTGCCACGACCGCGCCTGTGACGACTGCTCCTGCGGCGACCGTGCCAGTGACTGCCACTACCACGACCCAGACGCCGTGCCCGGTGATCCCAGGCTGGGAGAAGACCGACGCTCCAACTGAGGCTCCTAGCACCCCTGCTCCTACCACGGCTGCCCCTGCCGTGAACGCTGTCGTCTTCTCTGCTGCCAGCGAGACCACGACGACGACGGAGAGCGGCTCGCACACTTTCGCCATCGGCGCGGCTGTGGTTGGCGCTGTGGCTGCGGTTGCGGCGGCGGCCTTTGTCGTCAAGAAGAACAAGAGCACCAAGACCACTGGCGAGATCCCCACGATCTACAACGGCTCGGTCCAAACGCCAGTGTAAAGACGGAGTACTGTGATTTCTCTAACTCAACAACAGCATGAAATGGCTCAGCACATGCTGAGCTGTAGCTGAGAAAGTGTTCGTGTTCGGTTGTGGTAATATCGTCTACGTAGTATCGTCAAAGGCAATGATACTCGAATGATATCCACTTGCTTGGCATGGCCATGAACTTGAAGTTGGCCTGGGAATAGCCTGTTACTTGGAGGATACGACCGGAAGATCCTCACGAATACCCCACTCAGACCACGAGCCGTCGTACACAGGAGCTCTACGAAAATCACACACATTGTAAGAGCTCAAGGATCACAGAAACGAGCCTCCAAGAGTGACTCACTTGTCCAGTGGCTTGCCAAGGAGGTGAAGACCGAACGTGAGCACGCAAGCCGTGACGCCCGAACCGCAGCTACGGAGAAGCAAAGACGCGATCAGTGAACTGCTTTGCTTAGTGCACTTGTGTGAGCATTTCCCACGTACCTCGTGATCACGGGACTTGTTCCATCCATCTTCACGTCTGGTTGACATCACGATTAGAAAAAAGTTAGCTCACTCCCTATACGAGAGGTGCTGGGCAGGTTTTTATTCGCACTAGCGTCCGCGAAAGCTTGCTTGATCTCCTCAACATCACGGAACAACTAACGAAGCCGATTGCATGGTTAGTAACGTCGCTCGAATAGCTTCCGAGTCCAATGCCACGACGTACCGAGTAGTCGTCCTTCGCCACGAGCTTGGAGAATGGTACATTCACAGCGCCAGGCATGTGGCCACTGCGCATGCCAGGGCGAGGCTCCTGGACAGATACAAAATCAGAAAACAAAGCTTCCCGTAGCTGTGTCACGAGGAGCTACGCACAGCATCGGTTCCATTGAAGCGGCCAGGACCACGGGCGTCGGCGATCTGCGTCTCCGAGTTGAGCTTGGCCAGCACCTAACATTTGAATTAATAGTTGGTAACTCATTCTGCGCTATCGAAGGATGGAGGGAGGGCAAGAACGTACTTCTTCCCAGGAGACGACAAAGTCGTGCTGCGGCTCTGCCTTGTACGACACCGCTTCACTCACGCCGGCATCTGGAGCGCCGGACACAACGTCACGCTTCTCCTTCTTCCACTTGGCTAGGCCTCCGTTCAGGATGTGGACGTTCTCGTGGCCGAAGAACTTGAACGTCCACCAGCAGCGAGCGGCACTGCAGCAACGTCGGAAAACAAGTGAATAATTGGACCCACAGAATCCTAGCAGACAGAGCTCACACGCACCTGAAGCAGTTTGGGCCTCCGTAGACCACTACAATGTCGTCGTTTGAGATGCCCAGGTACTTCATTGCCGTCTCAAACGTGTCCACTGTCCACAGCCGCAGTCTTCTCATCAGAATCACTCAGCATAAACGATCTTTGGTCGTTTACAACGCACCTTTCGGCAGCATGTGCGGCAGCGTGGAGGTCTTATCGGAGACCTCCGCGATGTCAAAGAAGCGAGCGCCAGGCAGACGCTCTTGAGCGAACTCCTGGCGGCCGTTGCGGTTCTTGTCCAGATACCACGAGCCGTCGACCAGCTTCACCTTGTCCTTTTGCTGGGCCAGCAGCGTCTGCACGTCGTCCGTGGACAGAAGAGGCGAGCACGTGGTACTCATCGCCGCACGGAAGGCCGTCCTGGACGCCATGTTGTTCCTCGTGGACACTGTCGTGAAGAGCGCGGCGCGGTGGCGCAGCAGAGCGAGCATCTCCTGTCACTGCGGATTGTTCCGAATCCTAATGGGAGCTCCACGTTTGCGTGCTCTTCAAAGTTCGGATTTTGATTAGGATCACTTTAGTGTGCACCACACCAAGTCGTCTATTGCTGTGTCTCAGTACACGGCGCACATGGCTCACTTCTTGCTCTTCTTCTCTTGCTGCTTGACTCGGCGAGCATGCTTGGCCGAGTTCATGTGGCCGTTGAACTTCTTGCTGTCGCGGAACGCGATGCCGCAGACCTTGCAGTTCAACGAAGCGCCTGGTGCCGAGACGCCCGTGTCCTTTGCCGGCTTCAGTTTGTCCTATGAAACGCATTGCAGTCTGTCAGGTCCTCATCTTCATCAATCCCACGCCTCGCAGCTCAGAAGACAACACTCACCTTGCCCTTGAACTTGGACTTCTTCTCATTCGTTGGTTCGCTACTGGTGCTCTCATCTGGCATGTTGGTGCGGGGATCCGACGGGTGGAGTGTCGGGTCCTTGACGAAGATGAAATACCTCGCTCCGTTCGTCGCTGGCGGCTCGCCACGGAACGTCGCTGGGTGGGTGCGTTGCGCCTGGTAGCCAGAGTAGATACTCGCGTCGAATCTCTCCATACTGGAGCAGACACACAGGCAGCAGATCAATCGCTGGTCAGCACGCTGCTGGATAATAGCAAAGAACTGTACGTTGTGTACGCACCGCTTGAGCTTGAAGCCACTGGTCTTAGCCTGCTCCTCGATTTCCCATCGGTTGTAGAACAACGTGTCACGCAACGCCACCATCACTTGGCCTTGAGTTGGGTGCAAGAACGCTCGCGTCGAGTAGAAGAAGTCGCGTAGCAGACGCTGGTTCTTGCCCACGTCTTCTTCCGTCGCACCGCCCAAGTGTGGGAAGTTGAAAGCCACGGCGTTGAACCGCTCAGCCTTGTGGATCCACTCTTCCTTCTCCAGCGCCGTCGCATCCACATCGTAATACACAGACGCCTACATAGACGGCATCGTCAGCACTAATCCCAAATCACGCCTGCTCAGTGAACAAGACCTAGTCGTACCCCAGCGGTCTCCAGCGCGTCAGCGTTCATCAGTGCGTTGCCGTACTTCTCACGCAGCTGATGCTTGGAGTCATAGCACGTCGCCGTCACATTTCGTCCGCCCTGTAATCCGCCACGCATCGTCAGCCATGGTTTGATGTCGTTCGAGCGAAGAGCTCAATAGAACTCGTACCATGTACACAGCTAGCGCCAGCGAAAACGAGAAGTCTCCGTCGCCAACCACCAAAATGCGCTGGCGGTCTGAGAACGGGCCCAGCGTCTTTGGATTGGGGTTCGAGAAGCTTGCCAAGTTGAGCAGCGCGTTGGTCTGAGCCTTCATGGCATCGCGCACTTGGACCACGCCAGGCGCCGACGCGGACGCTTTCTGGAACATCCATAAACGCCATCAGCTACCCAAACACACAGATCCCGTTGTACATGGACGTGCCGACGTACCTTGTTTCCCTTACGCTTGCGCTTGCCAGCGCCGCCGGCGCTCACCTTGCCATTGTCCTTGCCCATGGTGATTTGTGTGAATGGCCAGTCGAAGGCGGCAATGCGGATCACTAAAGCAGTACATCATTCTCTACGCAGCAGAATGTACATGTATTGCAGACTGACAAGCATTATCTGATTCCTTCGCGCGGAAGCCTCGTGTCCGTCTCGCCATCATCTCATAGACTGCTCTGGGCTTCCTCGATGCTTTCCAGCGTCGGCGTCGCTTGGCTTTTCACGTGGACGCGCAGCTCTTCTCGCGTCTTGAACGCTGCGATGTCCTTGAGGATGCGCATGCTGATGTACATCGGGTCTCGCTTGGGGACACTGTGCTCCTCAAACTGGAGACGCTGCCACTCGTCCACAGGCGTATGAGGATCCACGAGCGACATGCCCATCATCGCGATGGCGTCCTCGATGGAAAACCACTGCACGCGGTGGATCTCCGGCGACACGACCATCTTCTGCGCCTCCGTCATCTCCCAGTACCTGCCGGAGGCGATGTGGCCCACAAACTCTTCGTGCTTCAACGCCAGAGCCTCGTTCACGCGGCGCAAGGCGTCCATACCCATCCACGATTCGTTTTCGTCTTCAAATGCCACGAAGTTGAACATGCGATGGCGAGTTCGCTGAATTGGACGCGTAATCTTGGACCCGAGGAAGTAGATGCACGCGTTTGTGGGCACCATGCCCAGGAATTCTTCCTCCAGCTCACGTAGAGCACACGCAGCAAGCGAGACATCTTCGTCGTCCACAACTCCTCCAGGGAACTTCCATTCGCCTGGGTACCGCATGATCCGCGTGGCTTTCGGTGTGGACCGCAGCCAGTTCTTCACCTCACTCTGCCCGAGCAGGACGTCCCACGAAGTCGCCGACGACCGCGAGCGGCGCAGACACACGAGCGTCGCTGCATTCACGATGCGGATCGGGCTGTCCATGTGATGTGGCAGCAAGCACGGCAGTAGCAGGATGAGACGGCGCGATCTGCCTTGCTGGTGTGCGAATGTCGACGTCAATGAGCGTTGAGCTTTTGACGATTGTTCAACTTCGATAATCAGCCAATCAGAACTCCATACAGAGCTTTTATTTAAGTACATTCACGGTCTCAGCTGATAATGGGCAGGCCAGAATGGCTTGTAATAGGATGCCTACGCCGCCGCAAGTCGAGCACGAGCGAACTTGTCGATCGGGTACGACGTCTTGCTGTGAATGGCGAGGTCGGCGAGGATCTTGCCAATGACAGGCGTCATCTTGGCGCCGTGGCCGCTGAATCCTGCGCCCACGACGACCTGCTTGCTGGCAAAGGCCGGCGAGTCCACGAAGTCAAGCACGAAGTCTTCGTCCTTGGTCATCGAGTACATGCACAAGTCCACCTTGGTCGTCTCGCTCGCATCCACGTGAGGCATGAAGCGCCCCAAGAACGTCTTCAGCTTGGCCACGTCCTCCTCTGGCTGCGTGACGATCTGCTGGCGCGTGTCCGGGTTCACTGATGGGCCGCCGTGCACACACACCTTGACGCCTTCCGCAGGGTTCTGCATGGGCAGACCGTAGACCCAAGGGTCTTCGTAGTTGATGAACACCGGGAAGCGAGCCGGCGTGAACAGCTCCTCCTTGGACTCGGCGCACTTCCAGTACGTGCCGAAGGTCGCGATAGGGTTCACTTCGATGTTGGCGCTGCTCCCCGACTGCTCGCCCAGTAGCTTCTTCGTCCACGGGCCAGCCGTCACGATGCACTTACTGGCATGGACGACGCTACCATCACCGAGCTCGACAGCGACCAGTTCTGGCTCATCCGCTCCACCTGCCTGACGCACCGAGACGACGCGGCACTCATCACGGATCTCGGCGCCGTGCTTCTGGGCGAGCTCCTGCAGCTTCTGCATCGCGAGCGTCGGGTTCAGAATGCCTGCGTTCGGGTTGAACACCGCGTGGCTGTCCGCTGGCAGATTGAAGCCCGGGAACTTCTCGTTGACTTGAGCTCCCGTCAACACATCGCGCGACTGGCCGTAGCTCTGCAGCACTTCCGCGACTTCGTCCAGCTGCGTGCTGTGCGGACGGTCGACGAAGTCCAGCTCGCCCGTCATCTCGATCAGCGTCGTGTCAGTGCGCTGCTCGATATCGTGCCACATCTCGAGCGAGTCGATGCACATCTTCGTGTACACCCCATTGGTGTAGGCGACGCGGAAAATGCGACTTGTGCCGTGGCTCGAGCCGTTCTTGTGGAGCAGCTCAAACTGCTCCAGTAGCAGCACACGCTGGCCAGCAGCGCTGGCGTAGTACGCGGCCGAGCTGCCCATGAGCCCGGCGCCGATCACAACGACGTCGAACGCGGCAGGCATGTTCAGCGTTGTTGCTTCAGCTTTGTGGGGTCAAAGCAAGTTCGCGAATGGGCCTAGCGGGTTGCGGTCTCACGTGTGGGATCCGAACGTCCTCATTGGTGTGCCTTCTAATACAGAGCCGTCACGAAGTTCGCAGCTGTACTGTAGATTTTGACGGCGTAATGTTGCGCTT
The DNA here is from genome assembly GCA_023336355.1 of Pythium dissotocum. Classification (NCBI taxonomy): domain Eukaryota; phylum Oomycota; class Peronosporomycetes; order Pythiales; family Pythiaceae; genus Pythium; species Pythium dissotocum. The sequence goes on along the minus strand of JAADWY010000052.1, from coordinate 5,737 downwards.
TCCACAACAAGGTGTCATTGGACAATGTGCAATCAGCACAAATGACAAAATATGACGCATTATGGGAGTGGCTGACAAACCAGGGTGATTGGTGGTGAGGACAGTTCTAACTCATGCAGCGACGGGACAGAGGGAAGGTAAAATACGAGCGCAAAATACATGTCCATCGAAAGAAAACCAGGTGAAGTAAAGTGGAAAGCTTACCGAGAACGACATAAAATAACGGACGACTGAATGATCCGGAACCTGTCTAAACCGATCCACCAATCACAGGCAGGCTACTGAATTTTGGTGGAGTCTAGGTCATGGTTATTGTCCAGTGCAGAATTGAGCGTCCCAAAGTTTGACCATCTGTAAGTTGTCCATTTTTGACAACACCTGTACACCTTTTCTCGGGGACGGCGTTGCGAGCAAACATGGACGGCGAGGTTTTCCCACAGTGAGGTTTGCAAGCAAACGTAGATTCCATTGCGAGCAAACGTGGACAAAATTCGTACTTAAAAGAAAATGCCACTGTACTGTATTCACCCACTGCTTTTGCCGCGCGACTTCACTGTCCCGCGCATTTCCGAAATGGCGCGCGCGCCACAACGGTCGGCGACACCTGAGGAGCGCCAGCGCGTCCTCGATGCGATCGAAAGCGGCGATCCCATGTGGTTGACTGTCGCGCGCAACAACGGCATCGGGCGATCGGCGGCGTACAATCTCAAAAAGAAAAAGCAGGTGGTGAACAAAAATCGCGGCGGCGTTCGGAAGAAGTGCGTCAAAGTGACGCCAGAGATCACGACGAGGCTCGAAGGGGAGCTGGAGAACAACCCCTCCATCACGCTCAACAAAATGAAGGACACCATCTACGCTGAGTTCAACGTCGACCTGCACGTCTCTACCATCAGCCGCCATCTCATAGGCCTTACGTACACCATGAAGCAAGTGCGATATGAGAAGGACGCCATGAGCAACGCGGATAACAAGCGGGAGCGCCGTGAATTTGCGATCAAGCTCGAGGCCCATCGCGCTGCAGGTGATATGATCGTATATTGCGATGGGACTAACTACAACGTGTATGTAGCTCGCACCATGGGCCGAGGCAAGAAAGGGGAGCGTGCAGTCGGTACGGTGCCAATCTCTCAGGCCAAGAACTTGCAGATTCAGTTTGCCGTTTCGAATGGGATGGAAATTGTTGAAGCAAACTACGTTACGAACAAGATCGATATGGACATGAACGCATCCTTCCTCCTCGACACGTTCATCAGTGCGCTCGCATGGGCGGATGCAAGTGCTGATTACTGCGGCAAGAAAGTCGTGCTCGTCCTGAACAACGCCCCTGCGCACGAGCGATCCGAGGACCTTCTCTCCGAGCGACTCTACGAATACAACCCCCCTCTCCCAGCCGATCGACGCTCCGCCTCGCACCGTACAGCTCGATGTGCAACTCCATCGAAGGGTGCTTCAGTGTGGTGAAAAGCGAGGTCAAGAACTATATCAGCGAGCATCGTCAACGACTCCGCTTCCAGCCGGCAGGTGAAACACACGAAGGGCGCATGATGATGATGAAGCTTCTTCTCGAAGCTGCACAGCACGCGATGGCCAGAATCACACCAGTATTCGTGGTGAACCGGGAGATCTATAGTGCGAAGTGGTGGTCAAAGGCCAAGAACCTGGAGAACATGGGCCTTGGCGAATAACTAAGTCTCATTACATTTGTTGACTACAGTGGCATTTTCTTTTAAGTACGAATTTTGTCCACGTTTGCTCGCAATGGAATTCACGTTTGCTTGCAAACCTCACTGTGGGAAAAACCTCGCCGTCCATGTTTGCTCGCAACGCCGTCCACCTTTGCCGGAGAAAAGGTGTAGTGACAGTTAAATCAGGAGTGAAATCTCGCGTTTAGATTCCGATTCTGCGGTCTGTTTAGGCCAAATCGTCGTCCTCTTCAAGATACAGGGCGTTTTACTGGCGTTCATTGGCTCCAATTTCTGATAGGTACTAGGGTTAGCTGAAATTGAGCCCACTGATTGGCTAAAAGAGAACAAACACCTGGCGTACATGCGAAAAGCCTCCGTTATTGACGTTCTGGATCCCAATATTCACAGAAAAGAGCCATTTTTGAGCCTCGAAACGTCTTCCACGCGTCTGCAGAATGCTTCGCGATCAATATGCAGCGAACGACGCCCTCTAGGACCAAGGCGATGGAGAAGATCAAGCCTTGCTCTACATTTTATGTCGTGGACTAAGAAATACAACAGGTAAGTTAGTCGAGAAATGTCATTTCTCACGTTAGGAGGAGCAGTTAAGAGGGAATTTCAGGCCTACTTCCTTGGGATTTTCTTCGCTTAGTTTGACTGTGGGGATTTTCCACCATGGTGTTGTTGTTGCCTCCTCCGTACAGCATCCAATGAGTCCCTTTGTGCACCAGTCGGATAAATATTCGAGTCACAAATACAAAATATGTAGTTCTTGGGACGCTCAATTCTGCACCGGACAATAGCCACGTTTTGGTGAGCGATTATCCGATTTCGGATCATCAACAAAATCCATTCATAGGACAAACCTCAAAAACGGCCACCAGCACTCATCCCCACGATCATGATCAAACAGGTCGACCCACACAAATTATGATAAATGGGCCTCAAAAGATGTGGTATCCCTTATTTTACGTTCTGGACCAGGAATCACATCCTCCCCTCAGACCACCACACATTGACTGTGACTGTGCCAAACCCGTCCACTTGGAGCTAGCTCATTCGCAATTCGTGGATACCGTCAAGCCCTCACCTCTCTCAGCCCTCAACGCCCAACTCGTCGCACCATGACATCCTGGTCCAGCCTCCGAGTATTCACCAGCCACGAAGACTTTGTCCGGTTCCGCTGAAGTGACTTCTGTTGCTCCATTGTCTCGTCGACGCGAGCGTCAGACTGTTCCATCTGCGCCGGCGATCACGTGACCGAAGAGCGTCGTCTGCGTTGCAAGAGTGTCACCTGTGCCCACCTGAGCGTCAACGGCAAGGCCTGCCTCGTCGTGTGGAGAGTGTGGTACTGCCCTGCGTCTTCGCAGTGGCAGGTCTTCCGGAATGAAGCTACGCACCTTCGCCGCGACGTGCGTTGTGAGGTATCCCCGCGCGCGCAGATCACAGCTGCCGTGAGTGCTTTCATCCGGCGCAAGGAAGAAGAGTACGTTGCCCCGCGCCACATATGGAGTGCGATGCTGCGTGCTCCGGGCCTCGTCGCTCCACTTCTCGGCTTCCCGACACCCACGCAAGTCCAGCGTTTCGTGAAGCACATCCGTTGGTAGCATGGGTCGAAGAACGCCATCGGCAAAGCAGAAGAGACGGTGCGTCAGCACGTTGACCATGCCGACCTCGACGCCACGAAGGCGTTCATCTTCGGCTGTTGTGAGGACGCCAACGGCTTTCCGCACGTTGGGAACGGGGATGACCACGATGCTGTCGTTCTCGGCGTTACCACCAGCAAGCTGATGGAAGACATCGTCGCCCTCCAAGCCAGGGAGGATTTCCACCTCTTCCACTTGGACGCCACGTTCAAACTCAGTGATCTCGGCTACCCAGTCATCACTTGTGGTTTCAGCGACCGGGCGCGCGTGTATCATCTGGTGGCAGTCTTCATCGTCAGTCGACGCACGCGAGCAGAGTACGGTGCCGCCATTAGGAGTTTGACGCGGCTTTTTCGGACGAAGATGGGCTATCGCCTTCGCGTCAGGGCGGTCATGGGGGATGCAGAAGATGCACAAGTGAACGGCCAACGCGACGTGCAAGAGTTCGACGACAGCGTCTACCTCATGTGCTTCTTTCATGTGTTGTACAACGAGCGAAAGCGTGTCCGCCACCTTCCACCGGCCATCCAAGCGCATGTACTGCGGGGTATTCTGGACATGCACTGCGCAAACGGTCGTGACCAGTATCTTCATGTGTCGGATCGGGTGCTCTCCGAGTGGCGTGCAGAAGCCAAGCTGAAGATGTTCGTGTCCTACTTCTACCAGCAATGGATGGAGGGACAGTACTGGCGCTGGCAGATCTATCACTCTCCGGTCCGTTACGCCACTACGAACAACCCGTGCGAGACATTCAACGCGACGATCAAGCGCTACACTCATCGCAAGGCTCTGGATGTGTGCCGGTTGCTCAAGTCGCTGATGGTGATATGTGAAGATGCCTCAAGGTGCGTCTCCAGCATTGCGTCGCTGTCGAGTGTAACTCCACCTCAAGACGCAAAGCGACTGGCAAACGTCCTCGTCAACACCGAGAGGGTGGCGATCTATCACACTGAGCATCCATCTTTGGTCGATGTGCGATACATCGGTGACGAAGGTGACGCAGACGAAGACGACCCACTGCCCATCGTCCGTGACAACAAGAACCCGGACGACCCACTCACGAAGCCCAAGTCACTCACAAAGTCCGAGAAGAAGAAGGCCGCCACCTACTACCGCAGTGTTGTCAAGTGGTCTGTCCGACGCGCTCACTACATCGGCATGCCCCGTCAAGGATGGAGCGTGAACTTTGATGTTGGCACCTGCGTCTGCTGCTACTTCCAGAAGTTTGGCTCCTGCGCGCACGTCATATGCGCAAGGGTCTTCAAGGGCCAGACAGTCCCAGGTGTGCAGTCCAAAGCTCTCAAGTTCAAGAACCGCCGGATCCGCCGTGCCCGAGCCACACCCAGCCAAGCGCAGAACATAACCCCCTACCGCCGACTACACGGGACCAGACGGCTGCTTCGGATCAGAGCCAAGGTGTTGTCAAACGCACACAGTCGACGGGAGATCAGTCGGCGCACGAGACACAGACAATGGCGTCACTGTGGCCATGATGGGGTGCGGATCAGCAGTATCGCGACACTCGTTGAGCGATCCTGCACATTCCCAAGATTCCCAGCAAATCTGGTACCGTCGCGAGCAAGGGCGGCCGCCATTAGAACGAACGCACTCGACCTGCAGTACATCTTAGAATAGATCCAATCATGCTCATGCATAAATACACTCCAATTCCATCCACAGCCAGCTCTCACTTATTTGTCGCCAAGCAGCCATGGACGCAAGCCTTATGGAAGACTTCCTCCAGTACGGCGACGCCGAGCTACTACGCCAGACCGTCACCAGCATGATCCGAATGGAACCGTGTCCATACGGATGCCTCACTGGGAAAACCGCTAGCTTAGAGCTCTTCGTGCTCAATCTGACGAGCCTTTCGGCCGCGGAGAAGAAAATCTGCATTTTGACGTCGCTGTAAATCTTCTTCGTTGCGGAAGAGGCCCAGCCGGAGCAGTCCAGGTCAACGGGTCAGCGCGTTCGGTTTCGCTACTTATTGCCCTTCGTCGGCCGAGTGTGCAAGTCCGCGTTTCTCTTCTGCTTCAGCGTATCCGCGGGTACGGTCGCGCGCTACAAAATGCAGATTCGTGCTGGAGTGATCACAGGAGCTGCCGAACCGGCGCCTGACAGTGAGTTAGCGCCTGCTACACCGGAACGTGAGCCCTCAGACGACGCACCAGACTGTCGTGGCTTCTGTCTCACACATCTCCGTAATCGTACCCATGGTGGGTATATCACGGATGAAGGTGCCCGACTTCTGCGCGTGAGCATTCTTGCCTACATGGCAGACGCGCCAGGAGAACGTCGCGATCTTGAGGAGCTAGCCCGTATCGTTTTGGACCGTTTGCCCGTGCGTCGTGTCAACAAAAGATTCTCCCGAAATTCCGGCTCGGGGCACGGCGTGTTGCTCCTCCT